>OMOV01098230.1:0-10000 GCA_900312565.1 Beryx splendens | reverse complement strand
CTCATCTCACAAGCTCCAGCTCCAGCATACACAGCGGGTAAGTAAACATGTTTGATCCAAGTGATATGCCCTAATTATTCCTGTGTGAAAAATATTGACTGTAATAACTCTGGGGTTAGGAGGCAGTTTAAATGCTTTCACATAGGCAGGACTGCATCGAGGAACGTAGGCTACGTTTTGAGATGGCAGAGTGCAGCCCTAGCGTCGGCATGAAAGAAAGTCTGCCCCTGGTTGAAGTGCTGAAAACAACATTAAATATTTATCTATCAATCCACTCGCAACCTTATTGAGAAAAGGGAGAGTAAACACGCTTTGAGAGTCCCAATCATTCACTGTACTTACACAGCTCACTAATCATTGGACCAACATCGCCAATCCATGTCAGTAACTGCCACATCGTAATGTGAAGGCATATCAACCACCGCCAAAATCATTCATTAACCTGCTTAAAGGCTTGGTGATTTCACCCAACAAATTATTTTCACTCTTTATACAAAAAATAACCTGATATGGTGGTGAGATGGTGCTAATAGCTAACTGTATTTGCAGACTGTGCGATTGTGGCCATCGCTTGCGATGACTTCATCTCAGACTGTGCAATTGGAGAGAAGTAAAATCTTGATTATCAGCCTCAGACCGTACAAACTGAAGCCGTTCCACAGCTGATGGCACACCAACTGAGCTCTGTTATACTAACTAATTAGCATGCTAGTAGCTAATTGCTAACCAGCCACCACTCAGCACTGAGCATATAGCCCCCAGCTTTTGGGAATTTCAAAATGGTGGCGGTGGAACAGCAAGTGGTGGTAGTAATGACGACAATGTTTTGCCTCAAGAAGCCCCAAAAGAGGAGTCTGCCCTCTTTTATTGTATCCCAAAGGGTTTTGGTTCCTTCATCATGCTTTCATTTGAGTTGGGGGGGAAATATGTTTAGTTGTGGTTACATTTTATTCAGCTGAGGCACTAATATGCCGTCTTTCCTGCCATGCTCCCATTGGTCACTCGCCAGAATAGTCTTCTGGCACCGGTCATACTACACGAATATGGGCCCGAATTTCTAACATTGCCAGAACTTTGTTGGAGCCTCCATGGATCGGCTGTTCTTGACCTTGTCACACTGAACAAACAAAAGACTAAAAGACTGATGGGCATCGTTTTATGACAAAAGATTTTTCCCAGACATGAAAAGTTTGTCTGGGACGGCATTAAGATGGACAAAATCACAGTCTGCGAACATCTTCACTACCACTCAGTAGGTCAGAGTGAACTCTGCATGAACAAGAAGGGCAACCAGAAAAACACTTTTCAATGGAAGTGAATGGGAGGCAAAGCAAATTGTCACCCTGACCGTGCCTTAATGGAGCGTATCAATTAGCTGAAGATTCTGTGCCTCCAAATCTCTGCGGTAACATTAGCGCTCCTGCGACATCTGAGAAATACAAATCACAAATGCACATGCAGTAGTGGTTGGGAAAGTTAGAGATAAGGCCTTGGCTTAGTGGTTGAAAAAAAATAGATAGTGGGTCTAAAAGACGTTGAAATGAACCTGAATTCAAAGCAATTCTGTCTTCACCTTCATTTTGGCACCTATGGGCTAATAGAAGCAAAAGACCGATGATTACTTTATTGTGAATTTACACAAGACAACTGAAATGGACCTTTCTGCCGAGGCCTCCTCGATAGACACACACACAGCCTCCTATACATATGAATTTCTTCAGAGAAGTCAGAGCACAGGGCTGTTGTTGCGTTTGGGGTCTTGAAGGACTGTTTCTCTGCAAGAAAACCACCTAGAGTACAGTATTTGTTTTAGTACAATCTAAAAATGAACCTTCTTGAATATGATTCTCTCTCCCTCTCTCATGCATGCAACATTACCCCTCTGCCGCTATTGCATATCCCACACGCTACCCCACTCCTCAAGCAAAACTGATTGATATTCTCTACTCACCATCAGACAGTAGTGGGGAAGCATCCATGCTTACAGCCAAACATCCACATGTGAAAGGATTGCAAATGTGTCATCCACTGTATTTCTTATAGAGACAGATCTACACATCAGCTTTCAGCAGTGGTAGCACATTCGGCACTCCCCGCAAAAAGCCACAGGGCTTTTTCTTATTTGTTGAAAACACATCAGATGAACTGCCTTTTCCACTGTTGCATGTAATGCCAGCGTATAGGGAGGGAAATTAACAGTTGTCTTTTTTGCCTCTGTGAACTGATTTTGGATGTAATTTCCTGGCATTTCATGGTCAATATCATCACAAACTTATTTTATTATCCAGCACACACTTTCCTTTTCGTTCATTAGTTTATCAGGGGCATTTCTGCAACTACAATCCCAATTTCAAGGACATATCAACTTTAATGGTGTTTTTTTGTTTGTTTGTTTTTGCCTCGAGCCCCCATTATTTCCCTACCAGCACAGATCACAGAATCTAATGTCATCTAATCTCCAATCCAATCTAATGTTTGTAGAATCTAATGTCATCTTGCTCTTCAGCAATCACAACAGGATCAGTTCAAGAGGGAGCGGTAGGACATGATGAATACAAAAAAGCCATAAATGCATTCAAATCATATTCATTGTTGGAAAGTATGAGTGCAGTGAATGGAGAGCCTGCATATCTCCCCTTAGTATCAGAATAATGCCTCCAATTCCATAATATTAAGGCACAGAAAAGAAACAAACAATACACCTCTTTCAATGGGCAAATCTCAGGGGCGCTTCCCCCCTTTTCATTACAGTCATACAATGCAGCTAAAATAGACTTATCAAATTTCCACAAGATGGGAGCTAAGTTACAGATTCGGTCAGCTTTGCTCATTAATCAATTTCTCTCCATCTGATCTGGGACTTGAGCATATCAAAATGGAAAAGGTGATGATATTAGATGAAAGAAATTATGTACCACAGATGAAGTATAAAAAAAAGATGTTAGCCAACGTGTTAATGTAACAGGTATTGATTGTCTTCTGCCATAAAGCTGTGTTGTGATATTCCCATCAACTGAAATGTATATAGTATATCTGCTCTGAAATGAAATGCATAAATGTATCCTCTATCACAGCTCATTAGGTTCCACCACTCCCATATAGCAGCACTTCATTCTGTAGATATAAGACACAGCAAATGGTGATATGACACACTTCTGGTAGCTCACTGCACGGCCGTGTGGCATTAGGATTCGGATCACAGGTCTGGCTGAAGTATAGCAAGTCTCTGAGGAAATTGGAGTTCAAGTGTTCTCATTGGAGGTAGAGAGAGTTCAAACATCTTCGCACTTCTCTCCCTCTTGGAGCCACAAAAAAAAAAGGTATAGATCTGCACAGGAGCTCCTTCACACCACACACCACACACATGCACACATACACACACTTCTATGCATTCTCATTTGCATGCTTGCACATGCATGCCTGCCTGCCCGTCCGCACAAATAAGCTGTGTTCGAAACTGTTCCCTATTACAGAAATAGAGCACTATATAGTGTGTCCGCCGTTTTGTGCTAATGTCTGAATTCTCAATGGTTAATTTGATTCAATATATAGTTAACTAGTAAATACCCAGAATGCACTGCAAACTGTAGTGAACAGACGATTTACCCCGCAGTTTCTCCTGTTTACCACAATGCAATGTGATCATGTCAGAAGGAGGTGAAGCTAGCTAACATATTAGCTAAAAGAAGTTGGTCTATTTTCCGATTGACAGCGTTAGCGAATCAACAAAGGACGTCTTAGATGCCTCATTCGACCACAAGCAGCAAACAACTACAGCAATCATCATTGCAGGTCAGCTAGCTAACTACTTTAGCCACCGATACACTAGGCCTAATATGAAACCTTGTGCTAGTCGCTAGCTCATGAGCCAACGTTAGCTAGCTCACAAGCTTACTGTCTGCCAAACCAAAACAGCTTGCTGCCATTAGGAGACCGCCGCACCGTATTTGACAGAAGAATTTCAACAATTTATTTGTAATTTAATGTTCAAAACTTTGCAAAGTCAATATTACATTTACAATGTACATTTAAACCTGCGGTCACGAGTGCTCGGTTTGTTTATGAGATGCTGGGCACATCCAGGTGCATCACACAAATTTCCAGCAAATTAATTTGAATGAATTTTTTTGGAAGAAATGAAGTTTAATGTAGTGTTCACAACTCTGTGTGTGTGTGTGTGTGTGCGTGCGTGCGTGCGTGCGTGCGTGTGTGTGTGTGTGTGTATTTCCATTTACTATAGCAGAAACGATTTCACATTAGAGACTATTTACCTATGTAATTTCTATGCAACTCCACCTCTCATGCATTACCTACAGGGATTAGGTTTGCTGCAATTGAGTTAATAGCTTTCCCAATCATCAGCAAACTGAATGACTGTATGCACATCCAATTATTATGATCCTCAGTGCGGCGAGGCCTCTTCCTTCCTCCCTCTCCGTCTGACAGGGTGTCGACAGAAGAAATGAACAGTGAGATAAGTGACCAGCAGTGAGTCTCTGATGGCTTTCAATGAAATATTGCAGATTTGTGGAGGGCCAAGAGGTTGTTTTTAAAAGTTGTTTTCTTAATGTATTGGTAGACTGTGATAATACATCAGCTGTACTCTATAATGGCAGGCTATTTAATTTGGCCCCTGTGCCAAATGAGTTTGTGTCCTCATTTCAAAATCACTGCCCTGCAGTGGCACAATAAGCGATATTAACAAAACAAAAACAAAAAACAAAAAAAAAGCTGAGTAATGGTGCTTTGAATAAGTCCTGAGTTTTCAGACCTTATGTACAGGGTCAGCTCCAACACTAAATATGGATTTTTATTTAGTCAAATATTGGTGGGTATTTGTTTGTCCAAGCCATATAAGATACACATGTCTGACGATGGCCAGTTAGTCAAACAAGCATAAAGGGAGTATCAGTCCTGTGTGCAGATACCTTTTTCTTTTTTACTGTTCTGCTATTTGTCTCAAATACCTGGCCAAGGTTTTGGAGGAGATCACCTATGCTACCTTTCTGCTTCTGTTTTGTCCACCACATTTGACATCCTTTGTTTCAATAAAGGGATCCTCAGTTGACAAAAGGCTTTTCAAACTTTGTTCCTCTTCTCAGGGCATTGAATCACATAGTGGAGAGGGAAGGAACTTTCAGAGGAAAGATGTTTGCTTACTGGAGCCGAACACGCTGTGACATCCTCCTTTTCTCTTGACGCAACTGTCCAGGGGCTACCTGAGTCGGTATCCAGCCCATAGCTTTGTGTCGGTTCTACTGGGACTGACTGTGGCTATGGGGGCATTTCCAATTGATACCATACTATCTGACACTAGAAAGTTCCAGACCTTTTGCTATTTCCTGCTTTGTGGCAGTGAAAAAAGTCATTTAAAGCCTTGTATGGCATTCTAGTCTGTTGGCCTTTCATTTCCAGGGGAATGTTCTGCTATTCAAATGCCAACTGTGCCCCCTTCGCTGTCATGTTCCAGCATCGATCAAAAGGTTAGGGTGGGACAAGTGACCTATTGGATTGCAAAGGTAACCTTCTGAAAGCCAGAAAACAGAAGAGAATCAGAAAAGTTTTTTTGAGAACCAAAGCTGAACTAGATTTTTATGCAAAAATCCAGCAATCTCAACAGCCTAAATCACAAGTAAATGGGGCTGCAACAGAGAAGAGTGTCCCATCCCCACTAATTGCGACACCATGGATTCACCCTATTTACTAAACTGAAATTCTGGTGTTGGGTATTTACATTTTTCCACACAAGAGACAAATCGAGACTTAGACACGTTATTCTTATAATCTGTGATCAACAGACAAAGCATGCCATACTGCGGAAAAATGCCATTTCACATTTTGTCCCTATGCACTGCTGACATCACCATATTTCTGCAAGTACACTATATCCCAAATATCTATTACAGCTGTGAAGCCCAAAATGTGCTCTTATCTCTGTTCGATCACTGTGTTCTTGCTGGGTCTGTGTCTGTCACTATATTGATCGACCATTGCCTAGAGACATTACTGCCAGAGTCTTGTTTGATTTGATTCAAGCTTTGAAGGAGGCTTGTTCAAGTTCATAAATCTTGACCAGAAGGAGCAGCATGTGAATCTTTTTTTTTGTGGGGCTTCGTCCCTTAAAGTGGTAATCCATGAAATCCTTGTTGTTGCTTTGTTTCCATCTTTGGTCCTAAGCGCTCATTGCTGTGGTGTTTTTTTTTTTTTTTTTTAAATTGTTTTTAATTTTGTGCTCTGTGCTCATGCCAACTACTGACTTCTTCTATTTATTTCAAACAATCCTGAAATGTAAAACGCATCACTTCCCAGGGGATTTTTCCCGGGAAAGAGCTACCAGACACCGGGTGCTTGGATCAGCAAATGTAAAAGCTTTCATGAACTGGATATAGGTTGAATCACTAGTGTGTTATAGCAGTCACCGACAGAGATGGACCTTTATGAATATAGAAATGTTGCAGATTATTACTATAACGCTATAGGCCAGGTTCAGTGTGGGATAGGGTTCTACTCAATTCAGTCAATTCAACATTTATATTAAACCTGCAATTCATGTAAAAACAAAATGTCCTCACAGATTGAATGTAAAATCCTTTTTCTGAGGTCCTTGTAGAAAATTCATACATGGAATTGAAAGTGAGCTGACGTTGCTCCTGTTGTGGGGTTCAGTATTCCACAACAGCCTGTTTGCTGACTAATTTACCATCAGCAGTGGGCACTGAACCCTATTTTTCCAAGGCAGCCTAACCAGTCCTGTTCTCCATAACTCGCCCATTGATGTGTCTGTTAAACTGCTTCAAACAGAGGCTCGCCATTAGCACCCCCATAACAACAACAAAGAGAGCCATCTCACCATGGCGACAGTGACAGCTTAGCGTAATTGGAGTGTCAGATGCATTGTGGGATTTACAGAGAGGATTCCCACAGCGAGACACAGAGGATGAAGGAGAGAGAGGAAAGAGGCGATAGAGTGATTACAATGACAAACCAGTTGCTGATGAACAGAGCAGGAATGTGTAAACCTGCTGCGTTTCCGTGCGTGGCCTTCTGTACACTTGTTTGCGTGAGTAACATGCACATTTGCACATTATGTATATTTCTGTAAATTCACCTGTATGCTCCTTCAGTTTTCAAACATTGTTATATGTGTTTTCTGCATATCGCAGACATGTTTGTATACATGCATACACAGCACATATTTCATATTTAGTAATCCATAGCAATCAAGACTTTTACTAACATCTGTATTCAACAAGAAGTAAGATAATTGATATGAGGGCACATTAGGTAATGCTTGTGACTTACTCAGCATTTACTTTAGTTAATGCCAGGATACATTACTTAATGTAGTTTTTATTGTGAATTTATATGAACTCATCTTTGTTAATGTCACTATTCATGCTTAATTCATGGTAGTAAATGCATTAGTTAATTAAAACTTATTTTTATTAAAACTTTTGCTGTATTGTTTTATCATTTCTACGGTTTTTATTGCTGATTTTGTACCTATGTGTGTGCTTATGTGCTGTTTTTCCTTTCCCCCACTGTATCATAGTACCTTTGCTGCTGCAATAACCTAATTTCCCATGAGGATCAGTAAAGTTTGATCTTGTCTCACCTTAGGTCAAGTCAAGTTTATTTCTATAGCCCTTCATCACAAAGCAGGACTCAAAGGCCTTTACAGAGAACAAGCCAAGGTAGTACTGCAGTCAATCAAAGCACAATGATGCAATGCAGCATGCAACAAAAGTAAACACAAGGAAACAAGGTAGCATGTTGAAAAGACAACAATAAGCTGCCTAACCTAAGCGGCCTGGTACCACCAGCTGTAGACCCTCAGTGACGCCGAAGGAAAAACACCCAAGAAAACCTTATTAGGAAAAGAAGAAAAACCTTGAGTGGGTCAAGGCAGAGGGATCCCCCACCAGGACGGCTGAGCACACAGTAGGCGCTGGGACAAAACAATACAATGGACAACAACATGGACAATGACGATGAGATAAGAAAGCCAATAAGACAAAGAGATACATGATGAGGCAGAAAGACGGTACTGTGTAAATCATATCAATCTCTCATGGCAGCTATTTCACAGCTCAGCTACAAATGTCGGCCGGTGGTGTTTAGATTTGGTAGTTTTTTAGGCAAAGTTCACAAGCTAGTGGTGAGAGGCCGGCAACTGGCAGGAACGCCAAAGAGACGGACGAGGGAGCTGACAAGGTATTGCCCCGTGTCAGCAATTATAGGCCGTCGTCATATTGGGAGAGAACTGCTGCTTTTTGTGCTCTTAGTCGGCCTTGTTAACATTGCTGCACTAGATATGTGACTGTGATGAAACTGTGTGTCTGAAGACTGAGACACGTCATTTCTCTGTGTTCATATTGTTTATGTCCTGTGAGCATTGTTGATATGTGGACATAAATAGAAGTAGGCTATTAAAATATGTGTGTGCGTGCATGTGTGTGTGTGTGCATATACACCACACTGCAAAAAATCTCCATCTTAACAAGTTATTCAGTCTAATATTGAGTCCAAAAAATCCTAATATTCATAAAATAAGTGAAAGAAATTGCTACTGGGGTGAGATCATTTCACTTGGTTCTGATGCAAATCAACTTGTTTCAAGAATTTTCTAGAATAAATGTAATTTTCTTGATAGTAGTGCAGTGATCTGCCTTATTCTGACTCGTTTCAAGATACTGACACTCCTGAAACGAGTGAAACTGCATTGGAAAAAAGTGAAATGATCTCACCCCAGTGGCAGATTTTTTCAAAAAAATAGGATTTTAGGACTCAATAATAGAGTAAATGGCTTTGCAGTGCAGATGTATGTGGTACAGTATACAGTAAAGACAAGGCTGGAGAGACGACTCGTAGCGTTCCAAGTGTCAATCTTTGATAGAGGCTGTGGCTCTTCTGCGAATTGAGTTGGCAATCCCCAACTGCTGAGACAGGGCCGTGTTTGCTGGCTCAGTGTCACCGCACAAGGAGAATTATACTGCTTAATTATAATGAGTTTGGCCAGGCTTCATAGGGTGTTGCTCTCACCCATCGCTTTGACCCTTTGGACTGAAAAAGGGAAACTCAATTAATCGTAGACGGTGTTTGGTTAGATTCTGCTGAGTCGGGTCGCTGTCCAAATGAGTGAGGGCCTTCTCACTGCCAAATAAATCATATTTCATGCCATAAGTGGACTAATTATGAGCTTTAGTAAAACCAGTGTCCACACAGACTCCCACAGATATGGGCTTGTAATTGTCTGTTGACATTTTGGAGTTTCTTTTCTGTTTTATTCAATCTGAAAATAGCTCTTCATTAAGTTAATTGATCTGGATTAATGGGATGATCTGTTTCAGCTGCAGTCATACCGCCTGTGTACAAAATGCTAGGATCACTTGCTCTTTCAAATAAATTGATTAATCAGGCGAATCCTGCTGAAAGCTATCACCACTCATTGATTGAAGCCATCATATCCACTGCAGTCGCTGTAAAGGACACACTGAATAAGAACGTTGCCCTTAGACAGCTGACACATGGGTATTATCAGTGGTGGATGAAGTCCCTGAAAGCCACACTTGAGTACAGTTACCAGAAAATGACTTTGGTAGAAGTTGAAGTCACCTATTAGAATATTACTTGAGTAAAAGTCTTAAAGTATCTGATATTTACTGTACTTAAGTATCAAAAGTAATTTTCTGATATTAAATGTACCTAAGTATTGAAAGTAAAAGTACAAGTAAATGCTGTTAATAAAAAAAGCAAGCAGAAGAAATGCCTGGGCCTGAGTGGAAATCTTCTTGAGTTTTTTAGCTGTTGGCAGACAACATTATGGTGCATTACCGCCACCAGCTGGAATGGAGTGTGCATTGTGATTAACGTAACTTGCACTGATTTAATTAACTAACTATCACTGATTCTCCAAACCTGTTTGCTTGCAGGCTACCAAATTTCTTCCGATTTTATTTTGTAGTAACAAGTAACGAAGATGCTTAGGGGAAATGTATTG
>OMOV01098226.1:0-11601 GCA_900312565.1 Beryx splendens | reverse complement strand
AATATAGACGATTTTGGAATAGAACTCTTGATATTCATATGCGGTCTCATTCTGTGGGACCACTGTAATGATCTGTGGTGTCTCTGCTACTGCTCGTCCGAGAGGAACGCTTCTTCGACAGCGCGGTGGATGATGGATGAAAAAAATAAAAGTAAAAAAAAAAAAAAGAAAATTAAGAGCTCATATTGACTTAAGTCAAAGTCTACCACCACTTTATTTTACGTCAACTATAAGCAAATAGCATGCAGCCTGTTGTGATGTGTGAGTCAGGTGGTAAATGTGTTATAATAATAGTTACAGGGCTGTCAGATCAAGCACAGACTGCTGAGAAATCAAACTTCATGTAGCACTGTGAAATTTCAATACTACTTCGATTACCGTTGCAAAATACTGATTTCAGTATTGAATTTGATCAATGTTAAGTATTTTCACCAAATATGTTCAACAAGCTAAAATTCCATTTCAACATTGCCTCCAGGCGGAGCATGTGTGGAGATGGCACATGGATTGGTATAGTTAAATATGAAGAAGAGAGATTGGAATAGACAGTGAACTGCAGCAGTAAGTGCAAAATCCAACAGAGCCAAACAGCTGAAAACATGGAAACATCATCAAACAGTCCACCATATCTTGAACTGAATCCCAGTTCACCTTAACTGGTTGACAAGGAGCCAAATACTTAGAGCTGACAAAGATGCACTCAAATTTAGATATTAAACTTAGTATTGGTATTGAAGTAAAAATTCTGGTATCATTTTAACACTAACTCATACAACATTGTATGTAACAAAAGATACATGTTACATGTAGCAGGAGTGCTGTAATATAAAGTACTTGTCTTCAAGCGTTCAAAGTAGACAATAACTAGGGGCAAGGTGTATAACTCATTTTTAAGATGGTTCTAGTATGATTTCTACAGAAGTCGATCAGGCCTTGGTCAGTGAAGGCTTAGACAGCACAGCGTAGATGGAACACACATGGGTGAAGCACAACAATCCTTGATTGGCTCGGAACGGCTCTATGCAAATGAGACAGCCGCTCTCTGGAATCTTTGATGAGACTTGCATGCTGCCCTGCGTTTCTTGGCTCAACAGCCTTAAGTATTAGACAGATTTGGAGCAACAAGTAATCACAGCAAATACCCACAGCATGCTCTTAAACAACCATCCAGTACGTTCAGCATAAATCCTCAGCAACAGCAGCGGCTCGTACACCTTCACATAAACGAGGGAGGCACGTAACTCTGGACAAAAGCATGCAGCACATTCAGTAAAAAGGGTAAACATTTGAGCACTAGCCTGCCGGAGATACATTTCACTGTGCAGGGAACATCACTTGAATAGCTTGAACTCAGCAACAGTAACCTTTTTGGAAGCTTCAGGCAATCATTATGTTTCCATTGCTAATCTAAGCAAACCAAGGTAGCAGGCAACAGTGCAGCTGCTGAAATAAGGGTACGAGTCAATGTCCTGCAGTCTGTTACTGCGGCAACAAGCACATGAGGTCATTTTAGTGAGTGACCTATAGACAAATGGACCTTCATGCTCATCCTGAATTAGTCACCAGCTCACCTACAAGCAAAGTGTTCAAAATGAAAAGAGTGATTATCATTTGTCATCATCACATCGCATGCCAGCAAATCCAACACAACAGCATAATAAAAACAGCCGCGGCAGCAACATCGCAAGGTTAAAAAGTGAGTGAATTCACCTAGCTTTTGAGTTCGCTTGTATGTACACTGGTCATGGTCACTTTACCGTTATTGTGATTGTGTCTTGCAGTTTGCCATTGCTGGATTTGGTAGCCTATTTGTTAGAGTGTTAGCAGAAACCTGCAAGAAGAAGCTATGATAGTAAAGGATGCTGCTAGGATAGAATTAGACTCAGTTCAGTCTCTAACCGCCTCGCTCAATTAGAGACTGAGGACAATCTCCCAGCTTTCGTTGCTAAAACTAGGTGGAAACAATTAGAGTTTAAAAAAAAACCTGCATTGCAGAACCAAACCAAAATCTTCAGGGCGGCCCTTCATGCAGAAGGGGCGGTGACATGCAGAAGTCGTGTGCTTGTAAACGGATAAAATGGAATCAAATAATGTAACGTTGCTCGGGACGTCCATTTTCAGTGTTTTAAAAAGCTCTCTTCGTGTTACAAAGTGATTAGCTGTATCTCCAGTTTGTTTCACTACGGAGGATAATGAGGGGACAGCATCATTTCCGGTAATGTGACAAAGGGGCATAGGTTTGTTAGCGGCCGTTCTCGCTGCCGTTCTAGCAACTGCCTTGCATTTAGAAATCCCCAGACGATTGGTAGGCGGACATCTCCAATTGTCTGGCATCGCGAGACTAGGATAGAATATGTCGCACTGCATGAGTAAATCAGCAAGACATGAACTGACAGGCCCTGCGCATAGCTTGTTGCTAGCCCACGGTGAGAGCCGTCCTAGTGTTCATACAGAATAAATCGGACCTACAGAATGGTGGAGCGTATATTTAATCGGCTAAGGAATTAGTGAATGTGCAAAAAGTCACATAGCATAAATCTCTGTTCTGAACTCGGTGTTAAACTAACTGTATTGATCAGGTGGCAGTGCGCCAAGAAGCCGATTAGAATCTGAAACCGTTATGAAATTTTGATTTGGGCTGGTTGACGGTGAGAAAGCTTATCAAGCCAAATAAGCAGATGACCAGTAGTTCATGTACTTGTTAAAATATATGTTTATATTTATGTATTTTTATGTATTTATTTTTTTGTTTATTTACAGGGACACATATGGACAAATATTGGGTTAGCAATTGTAAAGTATAGTACCTCACCTGCACAGAGGACACAGCATCACAGCTGAGGTGATTTCTTGGATACTGAATGGTCTGAGATATTCTTATAATCTTGTATCATGTGAACGCACATGATGCGCTGATACACCAAAACCTTGTATGTATTGTCACACCATGCATTTCCAGTAGATCTATGACGCACATTGCATTGTACTGAGAATATTTTTTTTCTGAACATGGAAGGCAAATATCCTCTTGAAATGCATGATACCCAACATTTTATGGGGTGCCAAAATGAAAGCTTGTGACAGAGCTGAGCCTCCACCTAAATCAAATTAGGCTGTAATGGAAAGTAGGTGTAGAGATATCTGCAACCTCAAGAGTGTCAAAGTCAATATGTTTGTCAGATTGCCCCTGAACAGAGTAACGGTGCTCCATAAATGATTCCTTGTTCCATATAATGAAGACTCTTTCAGCTGGCTCTTGCTGCTGGCTGTGACTTTGCCCGAGAGCATATTCTCACTTGTTCTAACCTATTGTGACTGAATGACTGTGGAATAGAAACAGGCTCACAACCTGACTTACAATTATAGCTGGGCTATTTCTGTCGGGACACAAGAGGTTGTCTCTGCACCGTGTTTCTGCTCTACTGATCTAAAGACAAACACACACAGCTAGATTTGTTAACTCATTCACAATGATGCTTTTTCCCTCCAAAAGCTACAAATTCAGTGAAGGAACAGTGAACAGTCAACTTAATTCCCACGTTTTAATTTTCACCGAATATGTACTATGAATCACTGTCATCTTTTTCTGACAAGTAATTATGTAACGGATTTACATTTCACTTGAATTTTTCAGACTCTTTCAAGAATCATATTAATGCCCAGACTACAGTGATGCATGTGACATCTACATTATAATAGTTTAATCCCCCCCAAAAAAAAAATTTAGAGAGAGAACTTGCGCTGCACTTCTTTGACTAATTTTGAACCACTTTGGGCTCAAACCAATCATCTTCACTCTCTTTAAAAAAAAAAATATTTATTTTTTGGCATTTTATGCTTTATTTGACAGTTACAGTGTGAGAGAGAGACAGGAAGGTATGGGAGAGAGAGAGAGGGGAGGACATGCAGCAAATGACTGCGGGCCGGATTCGAATGCGGGTCACTGCGGGGAAGGACTGAGCCTTATGTGGTATGCGCTCTACTCGGCGAGCCACCGGGGCGCCCCCGTCTTCACTCTCTTTACAGAAACGACCACATGAGATTTGTACCTGGAGCAAGAGGCCCATGGAATCCACGTTTAATTTTATTGCAGTGTATTTTTTATGGAAGTTTCTGTCTGTGGCATATTGGAATGGAAATGTAAAATGCCAAATTACTCAGCAGTTAGTAATAACAGTTGATCATGCACATTAGGCTGGAGCAGCCACTGGCAATGGTTTGATGGGTTGGCCTGTCAATCTTTGAATCTCTTATCATTGTAAATAACTCAGTATTCCGAAAAACACTTAATTTGCCACTTTCAATTAGTATAATAGTGTAACAGTTTTCTTGAAAAGAATGGATATGCATGCGTGTGCATCACTTTCCGGGGTGAGTGAGTTTGGGAAATGTTGTGCTTTCTCAGCATTGAGTTGAATTGCAAATGAATCATCTCAGTATTAACAAAACACTCAATTTTTCAGGAACTTATACTTTATAAAAAATATGAGTGGGTTTGCACATATATTCCTGTCAGGAAAACGGTGAAATGAGCTTTCACATAGAAGTTTTTCCAGTGAGATATTACAATGCACCATGGAAAGCCTGCTGCCTGCCCCATGTCTGCTACAGTCAGGGTGACTGGTGATGAACCTTTTTAAATGAAGTAGCTCAAACTCATATTTTTTCTCCTTTAACTGTGGTTTGTTTTGAACAGAAATCCTCACAATCCCCACTAGATGACCAGAAATCCTGGCACTTAATAAACATAACAATTTATTTGATTCGTATATGTAAAACAGCACATTTAAAAGCCCCAGCTGTCAATATGGATTATTGTGTCAGTGTCAGGCATGTTTCCCCATTCTGAGTGTGATTAAAGAATCATAGACCCTGAACCATCGTAATTCACCCACCCTTGAAAGTGCTGTAACTCGCTTGTTTCTAAAGAGCAAATATCCAGAATCTTGAGCCTAATCCTGGTGCAAACAGACCGCAGTGTGCAAGCACTCAAGTGTGCCCTTTCCCCTGTTTTTAACTTTCTGAACATTTCCAATGTTCTGTGTGAGATGCTGACCTTCGAGATAAATTTGTACGTCTCCAATATGTGATGCTGACCTGGTAGAGATGCAATAAGAATCTTTAAATCACATTTTTTACTTACTCATGCAGAAATGACATTAATAAAGTCCTGAAAGTGGGCTTTTTTTTTAACAGCACAGTACACAGAGAGACTTTATACTGTAAATGTTTATCGGCGTTTAGGCTAACTTGATAGTTTCAGACAGTAATATCAGGATAACCAGGTAATGAATAATGAAAATGACTGAGCTGAAGGACATGATTAGAATATGTTCAAGACATGCTAATAATAGTGAGAAGAAGAAGAATTTATTGAATACACTCAATCAACATACTGGGCGGGCAGGGGCTCCTACTTTCACCTTAACACAGAGTGTATGGTACTAATGAGGATCATGTTCTGCACATTTCTCTCTGAAACAACAACAGCCCATCAAAGGGAATCTAATTATTTCTGTGTATCGGACACTGATGACAACCGGAGAGGTTTAATTTTCCTGTTCCACCCATAATTTATGTGCAAAACGATGGTAATGAAAATTATTCTCGTGATGTTTCACTCCTGCTCTGAAATGAAAATGGGAAAGTCCAGCCTCGCACTTGTGAATGCACAGCCATCAAATGATGGAGGTGTATCTAATGACTGACAAATGACAGTATTTAGTGAACACATGCACACTAGCACACACATGCACAACCATTCATACTGTACACACAATCACACACAAACACACTTTCACGTACACAAACAAACATGTAGATCACACACACATGCGCAGACCCTTGAACACACACATACACATGCACACATTAACACAGATATGCATGCGTGAACTCACACAACCAAACACAACATGCACACACAAAATACATGCACACACAAACACACACACACACACACACACATACACTTGCACAAATACAACTGGCAGGGCTCCCGGCATGTACGCTCAAACCTCTGCAGATGATCCAGAATGGAACGTGGCGGCGCCTCTGGTCTTCAACCAGCCCAAAAGAGCACATGTCACTGTGCTGTTCATATCCCTCCACTGGCTCCCAGTTCAAGCGAGCATCAAGTTCAAGTCCTTGAAAAAAACAAAAACAAACAAAAAAACAACTCTTTATCTGCCTCTCTGCACACTATGCATTGCCTCTATGCACTGCCTCGAAGCACGTATGTCCTGTTGGACCAGAACTTAGCTTTATGGCACTTGCTCTTGTTCTCTCCTCACTAGAACCTTGCTTGTGTTGTATTAAAATCTCATGTGTACGTCGCTTTGGATAAAAGCGTCTGCCACATGGGAAATTGTAATTGTAATTGTAATTGTACAAACACTCTCACACAGACCAAACTCCATAGCCTCCGAGATGAGGGTGAATCAGGGCAATCTGGTCATCCTAATTACGGCATGCCGCATGAGAGACAGGTGAGGGACTCGAGGAACCCTCCAATCAAAACCCCAGGCAGCAGGGTGCTGGAATGAACTGGGGCTCTACATGACATGCAATTAATATGAAGGCATGAAATTGCAAATTCAAGACTCTTGAGTGTAGTGTGCAGCACCGTGAGGTCACTCATCGTCTTTTTGCTGTCTATGTCCAACCACAGTCAGGAGAACATGTTAGAGGTCTTGCCCTGCTGGGAATATGCCACGTCTTTTCAGTGGTGCATATAGCACAGTATGACACAATTGCTTAACTTGCCTTTAACAAGGGCTGCAACACATAAGTCAAACAGTAAACCATGACTTTACAGTACATCCTTTGTTAATGTGCTCATCTTCCACTGGCTTTACTATATATTCTATATGAGTGTATGGAAAATTAAATGCCATTATATTATGAGTAGAGCAGACAGAAAATGAATATCAAAAACAGGGCATGCTTTGACTCATCACAATCATTTTATTTTTGCCTTTATTTGTCACTCACATAAGTGTCATTTCTGCTCTTTCACAGCCATTTGGTCGATTTGATAGACTAACCGTCATCGTGCCTTTGGAAGGGCGATGACATTTCTAACTAGTTTAGCAATGAAAAATATCCTTGAAACAAAGCGCCCCATGTCCAGAAGCAAAAGCTTCAGAATTAATTGAGGCTGTTTGGCAATCTGCTGTGTGAAATATCTCAAGTAGAAAATGGGATTTTTGGCGGGAGTTATTTGAATGAAATAGCTGGCATGGGATGTTATGACAAATACTCTGAACTGTCATATTCAAAGATGCAATTGTCAAAGTAGAAAAATGAGAGATATGAAAATGGAATGAATAATAGCAGTGAATAGCACAGACAAACAAGCAAATAGTAAACATGTTGTCCCCCACCAGCGATGTAGTTCCACCCTTGGGTCAGTCAGTGATTGCTGAGTGTACTTGAAAAATATGAGCGAAATTGTATAAGCATTGTCGTATGGGACAATGAAAGGACAGACTGACCATATACATACCATACTGTTGCCTGCTCTCCTCAGAATCAGGTTTACAAGTTATATCTTGAAATGTAATAGCTGTAATTGTCTGTTTTTTACTCAATACAGCACAAAATATAAGATCAACAATACGCAACTAAAAGTCTAAATTTTCTAAAGAAAATGTAAGTGTGCTTGCTGCCCTTGCAGTGCTCCTGCCCTTAGACTTGGCGTTCACTAGTTTTGCTAAGCGGTGCAGCATTGCAGCTGTTATCATTTTGCTCCGTAAATCCGTAAACCAACCAATTACATAAACTGTAAAAGTCTCAAATGCATCATGCCAGCCGGTAAAAACTCCGCTGTAGACTGTTAATATACAGAACAATAGTCCATACATCCATACTGATCTCCGTTCCAGCGTGTCCCGTCTCCTCTCTCCGCCGCTGTCCTCTCCGCCGCGCCCACGGGCTGCATTGATCCTCCCAATCCAAGCCCCGGTCGGCCTGGTACCCATCGGTGCCAAAAAACACGTTCGGTGGACACCCGCTGACACATCAGCTTCTGGACCCCTGCCGAAATCTCGGACGAATCACTGGGAACAAATCGGCGCCCTGCCATCCGCCCTGGCTGCCACTGTGCTCCCGGGAAGCGTCGGCACGCCGAAACCGCCATGCTGTCTGTGTCTCTCTCCGCCGACAGAAAAGAGGCTGTCAGGTGGACTGAGCTCGTGCATATGCATCGAAATAAACGGCAATATGATATAATTATATAGATTTTACATTTCAAGCTTCAGTTTATCACATGCATGATATCGGTCAGCCTGCTTACTGTGTGAGAGAAACGAGCTCCCGATCTCAGCGGAGAAACAAGATGGCGGAGAAACGAAACTTTCTGGCTCTGTGATCCTGTGATTGAGTCCACATGGTTCTCAGGTTCTCATGTCCAGACGCCACCTAGCAGCACAAAGTCAACGTTACAGTGTGACTTGACTAACAAACGAATAAACAAACGAACGGATGGACGGAGACCGATCCATAGTCCCCCCTTTGGTGGGGGACAATTAGAAGATGCATTTCTATGTTGAATATTAGAAGAATATGAGACGCTTTACAGCACATCAGTCCTATGCGGGATTTACATTTTGTATTGTATGTAGAAGATGCAGAGATCTCATGAGGAATATGATTTATTGATTGATTGATTCCTTATTTGTTCATTTGTTTAGCAAAGTTTAAAGAACTCTGTGAGGTTCATGAGAGCTGAGATGACTGGAACTACAAGTTAGAAACATAAAGACGGAGAAAGAATGTCAGATCTAAAATGAAAGGTGATATTACTGCAAACAGACAGGCTCTCAACAAATTATGCACATCGATGATTCATATCTCAGAATGTTTGACACAATCATTTCCATTGCACCTTTCCACAGCTGTTTCACAGTGGGCTATCCATGAGCCCACTGTAAATAAGTTCTATTTATTTAGGGCTTCCGATTTGAATCATGGTATTGCTCCATATAATCGGTTCTGAAGCAGACAAATAAACAAATAGATAAGATAAACAAAACAGCTGTATGACAAGATCGAGCAGAGGAAAGTGCTTGGATCAACAGGCTAGGCTGTGTCCTTTGAGAAATTAAATTCGAGTTCGGTTTGTGGATTTTATCTTTTTGCGAGCACGAGTGTAAATGTCAGTCATAATATTTGCTGCGCCCAGTAAATATTGATAGCTGCACTGCAGTGATGAAGTTGAGAGAATACACAGGTGCACTGAGTATGCCCACCTCTTTCCACGCATAACCATCTCAGCCCAAATGCAATGTTTGGGTCATAATATTACCACATCCTCATTACAGCATACCTGTCACCTCAGCTGCCACATCAACACTGCAGCACAGTATTCATCCTTGTGCTCTACAATAATCGGCCAGTTCAGTATATAAGGTACAAAGTTGCCAGCTAAATTTAGCCCTATTAAGACTTTCAATATGCTGCACACTTGATGAAGATTGTTGAAGCACTAAAAACACATCATCAGCTATATGTTCCCCTCCTTTTCAAAGTGGATTCCTCATCAACAAGGATCCATCAATCAAATGTAAAACAGGGGACATTATTCACACTTGATGAACCTCTTTATCTCTTTAATGTGCCAAGTTACACACTTCAAACGTCACCCCCTGCCCATGTCCCCAAAGAGTGGATTTACACTAAGGACATGCTGAACTTGGTTTGCTGTTTTGCATTTCTCTTTCTCCTTTTCTTTCAAACAGGAACCCACTGTAAAGCAAATTTTCTGACCAGGGTACAAAGCCTTTTATTATGTCTGTTTTAACACCGTTTTTAATCTGTGGATAAACACATAAAAAGAAAGTGAAAGGGATTTAGACTAGTCTGTTCAATGGGTTAGAAACAGTTGATAGGGTTGGAGAAAACAAAAACGATGTAAGGGATATGCCTTTCGCATTGTTAAAAAGTGCAGGGTGGACCAGGGGTTTACCAATTGTTTGTTTTTTTGTGGTTTTTAAAAAAAAAGAACATCAAAGGAAAATATTATTATATAGAAACACATCACAGCATACTATTTGAAAATGCAGCAGTAAAACTTATGGCTGCACCTTTGCGCTGTAGCATAATATTCTGCAGTAATGACCCAATATGATGCCATTTATTTTCGGAGGGAAATTCGGTTTGCACAAGCCAGCACAATAAACAGTACACATCATGTAACGCCCACAAAAGTTAGCCATCACAGTTAAGTCACTGTATTAGTCTGGTCAGTCTAATAATTCACATGGAAAGGGCAGTGCTGAAAATGAAGTGCACAACATACCCAGAAGCGGGCGGCATGTAAAACAATATTCATGAATTTAGCAACAGTCACAGTATTGTTTTCAGTCTGGTCTGTCTTTGCTCATGGTCAGAGAGGAAAGTACGGTGCACACTGTTTAATGCATAACAGTGGGACAACAAGAGCCTTAGGAGCAGACAAATGTATTAATATTATAAACAGGTCTGGATTTTGGGGGAACGTCGGGGTCAAGAGCATTTCGTTATTTAGGATGGTCTGGTTTTTCATGGCCTAAACGTGAGCAGCCAGGGCAGAGAGGCTTTCAAATATTTTACCAAAATCAACACTCATCTTACAGTTTTAATCGTAATGTCAACTGTGATTCGGTCACATTTGACAAGATGTCTGAGTGACCTGTTTTGATATAAATCTCTGCTGTGATTGATTAACGCGGGGGTTGTAACCAGTTATGGTAAATGTATGGGCTGTAATTTGAGGAACCAAGTTATTTGTCTTGGGATCAGTAGGCTGCAGTTGACTTCCCATTGCCACAGATGATTCACAGTTCTCCCTTTATCTTCTTTGTTCTTCTTTAGGCTACTATACTGCTCAAAACTAAAGAATACACAAACATTTGATAGATATTTATGGTGTTATCAACAACATTTTAGTACATAGTAGATGCTTTTTTCTCAAACTAATCAAGAACTTGTTTTTTCTTCACACAAGACAGACAAGTTAGTCCATTAGTGTTGAGGAGAGTCAGATAACATATCTCACCTGTAGAGCCAGTTATTACGTAAAGCTAGTTTGAATTGAATTGAATTGAATTGAAGTTTATTTCGAACATGTAAAAAGAACATGCAAAAGAAAGCAAAATAGTCATACAGAAAATAATAAAATTACACAAAACAGAAAGCATAACGCAATACAAAATTGTCAAACACTTGATGATTTGGTTTACACATCCGAAAAGGAGTGGGAAGAAGTACACACTTATTTAATCCCACCCCTTCCCCATCAATCATTGATTGTTAATTTTTCAGTTTCCTTATAGATATAAACCTCAACAATAATTATGTTGTTTAACTTATACAGATATGTTTTAATTACTGATTAACTTGATCTTACAAAATACAAATTTCTTACTAATATATATTGTATGTAATGTCATTACTTACATATTTATTTGCTGTAGTCAAAAAAATATAAACTCATTATTGCTATATTTATCAGTTTAAGACCAGTGTAAGCCTTAGACTGGTCTTAGATTCTCAGGTTGGACTAGACTAATTAAGACTGTCTGTTACTTACTGTAAATATTACGACAGATTTATTTTGAG
>OMOV01098224.1:0-13550 GCA_900312565.1 Beryx splendens | reverse complement strand
TACCTGTAAGTATAGCGTAAGTACCTGTAAGTACAGAGGAAGTACTCTGTACTTACAGAGTACTTACTCTGTAAATAACATAATTACTACAAACAATTGTTTCGGTTACCGTCCATGTCACAAACACCATGCAACATGAACCTTTGAATAGACAGTAAGAAAACTGAATAGAACAGGATTAAATACAATACTAAAAAAAATACTAAAATAGAACTTTTTCTTTTTATTCTTACCAAAACAAAACAAACAATTACCACAACACAATTTAACAGTAAATTTTACAGAAAACCTTTACATTATTGAACATGATTACACCGAATTATTTTATGCAGATTTATGCAAATTTATGCAAAGTACAGAGTACTTACTCTGTAAGTAACAGGGCGTGGGCTGGATTATGAAGTTTGCACTGTTCTCCTCTTCTTACTCTGTAAGTACAGAGTAAGTACTCTATACTTACAGGTACTTATGCTGTAAATACAGAGTAAGTACCCTGTAAGTACAGAGTACTTACTCGTAAAGCACTACCATTAAGAGACTCGGGGGGCGCCAAAGTCATCAAGTCTCAAAGTCTACCAGTAGCATTAAAGTCCCCATGAAATGAACTCCCATTACATTTATTCCCGGGAAAACAGTGTATTGTTAATGGTGACTTCACCCTGCACCAGTAGGCGTAAATACAAACTCCAACCAATAAAACCATCGCAGATTTTTTAACAATCCCGCCCCGCGTCAAATAAAACTGCCTTTCTCTGCCTGACTGATATTCCATTGGTTTAGACTTCTGAGTGAGCCTTTGCTGTGTTATGTCCCGCCCCAACATCCTGTTTCAACAGGAAATACATCAAATCAAGGAAGTAAAAATGCTGTTTCATGGGGTTTTTAATCAAAGGGCAGCCTTGGCTCGATATATCAACAGTGTAATTCTAATGTCAAAATTCATCCATTTTCAGAGAAGTGAGCGGGAGCGGGGGGGACTTGAAAGTAGCCAGACAGCGCACCAGTCTGCTGTACAGTCTGCTGCGGAGGTCAAGTTTTGAGTGATGCAGCTGGACATGGAGGAGGACAGGGCCCTTCAGCACATGCCCCGGCTCTCTCTCCTGCCATGACGTGCTTCAATATTCCGCCCGCGCCACCCGGGCCGAGCTGGATGGCGCTAGGTGGGCCAATAAGGAGTGACAGCGACATGGAGAGGAGTGCTGTCTCAATCACTGTGAATTCATTTGGGTGAGATGGAGGAAGTCTAATCAGTGTAGCAGGATCACCCGTGGATCCTGCTCTATTCACAACAGCAGCATCTGCTCCAGCTGCATGAAGCATGGCACTCTCTGCGGCGGCGGCGGCGGCGGCGCTCCCGCTCTCTCGCGGCGGAACGAGGAACGCTATCTGTGCCCTCTTTCCCTCTCGTTCCTGTCAAAACACTATGTAATTATGTTGAAAGTTCCGATTTCAGAGAAGAGGCCGATGTTTGTTTCTGTCTTTCAAGTCCCAGCTGCTCTACTGATGTCTTGTAAAACTTCTGAATTACCACCATAAATAATCCTTCAAATGATACTTAAAGGTACACAAGACCACCAGACCTTAGAAAACGGTTGAATGTCTCACTCAAAGTCCATTCTCCGTCTCAGATCTCAAGTCGACATTTTTAATTTGCACGTAATCTGTCTCGGCTTTAGTCCTTTCCAGTTTGCTTTGCTTCTCTTTTTGTGTTAGATCTCGTATTTCTTTGATGTTCTGACACAATGTCAGAAAAAATGATGTGAAGAGCAAGCATTCTCTTCATTTTCCTCTCTGGATAATATGATATATTCTGCAGAAAAGCACAACAGTGTAGCATTACCAGAGCAATTTTTGAAATATTTGCCCCCCCACATGTGGATTTTTGGTCTTGGTCATGACCTGGACTTGACCCCGCTTCGTTCATGATTTAGTCTCGGACTCAAGTAGGCCCGGTTGCCTTGGCTACAGCTTCAGTCACGGCGTGGGCAGTTTAACAAAGCTCCATGATTTATAGGCAACTTGATGAAATAAATCTATGTATGCACTCGACTGATATAAGAAGCTTCCCTTCTCTGGGTTTTGTACTGTAGCAGCGTTGTAGCGTTCCCTCCGACTGTCTCCAGCATTTTCATTTTTCTCATCTGAAACATCTTTTTTTTTCAGTTGTCTGCTGGAAAATGGATCGGCCAGAAACATTGTCAGTCTGTCAGTACCACCCAAGTTGGGTGAGTAGATTTCCACCAGAAAAAAAAAAAGTGGGCAATCATCCGGTGTGTGCCCGTGTTATTTTTCACAGAGATAGTGTTTTGATTGCCTAGGGGGAGGAAATGGTATTATTTACTCCAAAATTGCCTGGCTTGATCCGCATTGGGTGAACAAGCAAGCTGAGTCTAAATATTTCTCCTCTCTTCTGCGTCTCATATCCTCAACGCTGCATTCAACGCGGGCTCCCATTTCCTCCAGCGCTCAGGAGCGAAGCGGCGGTCTTTACAGCTGAAGAACTGGAAGTCTACCACCTCTCAGCCAGATGGTTATGTCAGGGAGCTTAGTGGGAATACTCAAACACAGCAGGGGTTTAACAACACGTCTCCTCAAATGAGCTCTTCATATCGGGATGAACTGGATTTCGGTGGTTCAAGGCCTCTTAAGACTGACCACCGGCGCGAGGGGGGGGAAAAATCGGAAAAGGAGGAACAAAATCTGTCTAGCGGAAAACAGGGGCTTTGCTTTCATGCGTGCTATCGCTCTCGTTCCTGTCCGTCAGAGGAACTTCTGTGGTCATCGCTGGCAGGAGTGAGCTGATTGCTCTTGGCCTGCGAGAGTGTGAAAACGGCTCGGGTTCGATAGCAGGTGCGAGATGAATCACGCCGGCTTGTGCAGGCACTGAGGGACGACTGAAATTAACGTATCACACACTTCCCGGAATACATGCTCGTGCATATGCATCAGTTTGGATGAATACCCAAACGCAGCGTAGGATCAGAAAGAGCTGGAGGCGCTTGTGCGGAGCAACTCGTGATCACAGCAGAACCGTTGGAAAATGTAATCTAAGAGCGGATTTGATGGCTTGCAAAACCTTCAAAATGAAATGCAAAGTGTCTCAAAACTAAACGCGCCATATTGCGTTTGCATTTCAATTGCCGTTCGCTCTCATTTAGCTGAAATGTCAGGGATATTGAGCATTGCGGCGCAGTCTGGGAAAAAATCACTATAATGAAACGGCAAAACATGCTCAGTGAAATCGTGGAGTCAGAGGTTGAGCCATCTTCATCAGCAAAATCACTTTGGTAATCAATGTCAATAAGCTGGGGGCATTATGGGAACATCCCTCCTTAACATTCTACCCTTACACATCAAATAGCAATTAATTCCTAATATGTGTTCGAAATTGCCTAATTACCACATATGCCCACTACTCTCCGCCGCCATTTGGTTTTAACATGGGATGAGTGAGCTGTTAATGATGCTCAGTACACTGCCACAATTTGGCGCGACCCAGACACTGTTCCTTAATTAAAAACCCGCGCATACTGTACGCCATCATCATTACTGCTGGGAGAGTGAGGACTTGTCTGCTCCCACTGCAGGCTGTGCGATCATCAGCGCCGGTTTGCCCTGCTGTCACTTTCAAAAAGCCTATTTCAGGAGTTTCAAGGGACAGAGGAAATCATCTGTCTTGCAATGCAATCTTTTAAATGTGTGTCATATTTGAAGAATATCCCTACTGACCACTAAACGTGATGGATTATTCCGTATGACATGTTCATGTTTGCATCATATGAATATAGATAATATGGATGCATGTAAATGATGTATCAGATAAATGATCGCCCTTGCTGCCGTATTTGTCTTACCATTTATTCCTGCATTGTTTGCTGAAGCCATACTGCTAAAGTAATGCTGTAACACAACAGTAATTCAACCTATGGGCCGGTCGTGAAAGCTTGAAATGAAAGTGTCAGGTAGGTTTAGAATAAATAGAAGAAATAGAAATCCCCCAGGAAAAAAAGACGTCACAGTACCGCCCACACTGTTTGATTGACAGGTGATCTCTGGGCTTAGCACTGACAAGGTCACCAAAATTAACACAAAAAAACCTCGAGAATATCGTAGATTACCTCTTTTAAGATATCCCGCGATTCGATGTCAGGATCCAGAACCTCCTTATGAAATATTGTCCATCATCTGAGAATACAATATCAGTGACAATGGGCACTGATAAGAACTAAGACTGATATTATTCATGAGGATTTGCTGCCCTCTTAAATCATTTTTCCACTCATATCATTTATGAGTGAAAAGAGATGCTCGTGCTTGATGGCCCTCTGCAATACATGAAAAGTCCTTAAGGAAGATTATCCTAGGAGAGGTTTCCATTGAGCTGTCACTCACTGGTATTCTCATTAAGATTAAAATGGATTTTCGAGCACGACATTGTGCGCAGGTCGCATCTTAGGGGCTGTTCAAAGTGAATCTAAGGTCATGTTGTGCTCCTTTCATTTCCTGATACCAGAGGCCTGGGCAGGACACGCCGGCTCCGGCTCTGCTGCTGCTCCCCTTTCAGTTCCCTTTGTAGCTGCATAATGAAAAGGCTCTTCAGGCACTGCAAATCTGAGACGTTACAAACAAAGTCGCTCGGTCTCCTTTTTCTTGGTGCTGTTTCAGCGAGTTGAAAAGGGAAAACAAAGGACAGGGTTACCTTTTTTTACAACAATTTAAACAGCAGTGCTCTCTCGGTCATATTTTATCTAATCCTGCATTTGAGTTTCAGTCTCGGCCACAGAGGGCGGTTTCTTTCATACGAACAGAAGATGCTCCGATTTTTTATCTCATCTCCTCGCCCATCTCTGTTGCTGCTAATGCATTCTCGCCCCGTTCAAAAGCTGGTTAGGCTTGTCAGCGGCGTTTCTGATAGAATGTCAGACACGTTTAAAATCATAATAATAGCATATGTCATTTTGCGGACGGTTTTTATTCAAAGCACCTCACAGCTTCCGCCAGCGCTTACATTTTTAGTATGGGTGGCTTCAGTGACAATCAATTCCCCGAGCCGGGCGGCGTTTGTTCCACGCTCCACACGTTTAGCCACGCAGGACCACACAGTTAAGCACAATTTGAATACACGGGAAATCACAAGGAGAGCTTGATTTAGCCTAACTTGCAAGTGATGCATTCCCGGTCTGAAGCTGTTTAACCGTCTGGCGAGATAAACGAAGTGAATCTCGAGTTCAAAGATGTTGCCCGGGTTTGCGGCATGCAGCAGTAGCAGTAGGAGATCTCTGCTCCTGGTTATCAGTGAAGGAATCACAATTTCTTTCCAGTGATACAGTATTTATTTACAGCCATATACACAGCGGAGATATGAGTGACTCTTGGCGTAGCGCGTTTCGCATAGAGATAAGCACTCGTTGGTCATACCCATCTGCACTCATGATCATGTTATCAAGAAAACGCACACGCACAGATTATATACTAACTTACATTCTTGGCTGTGCCAGCAGACAGGCCCATTGAGACCCCGTGTTTGCATCTTGAGAACTGTCACTTTAATAGACAAATGGAGAGCCTCGGCACACAGAGGAAACACGTGCACCGAGGCAACTTGCATGTCAGCTTATACATATGTGGCGTTCAGGAAATTGCCAAGCGCTGATTTATGTGGTCTGCATTTCTCAACGTGCGCCCAGGAATAATTAGAGGAAATATTTCCTGTGCACGCCCACGCTGCGAGCCTGTTGTGTGTCTCCAAGGGAAGCCGGCCTATAGAAACACAAGTGGCCTGAGAGGGTGCTGTTTGCCTGCTGCACCCTGGAAACGCACAAAAGGGAATAATTGGACCCAGCTAACTGTGAATTGGGCTCCAGCATATTATTTTGTGCAAATGTGTTGAATTTTGAGTGTCTGGTGATTGATAGATATATGCCTTGGGCCCTTGAATATTCTATGGGCTCCAGTAGATATGGATTCATGACAATATGTCATCCTGGAGACCCATATGCTGCTCCAGTCTCTGCCATCTTGCGTATAAAGGGACATTTACACTGAGTGTCAGCAGTCATCACGTCAGTCACAGCTGATGACTCTATAGGTAACATTACTTTTCCTTCGTTTTTGTTGAAAGTTATAGTTTTAACCTACAGTGAACCCGATTTTAACGCCTTCATGCCAGGGGTTGAAAACACACTCCGGGGGTGATGTTGGTCGCCAACTGCTCCCCAAATTAGACCAAATGTTGCTCCAAAGTGAAGTGTCACCTTCACAAAGGCTTCACAAGCTGAAATTTAGCATTTAAAGGGGTGATAACATCATTCAGCGCAGATGTGGCATAGTTAGAGTGCCAGACAAATCGAGGAAGATAGAACTTGTAAAAGCATACTACAAATCTCTTTGAGCTGTACCTCTCCATTTTTCATAGCGATAATTGAAATTATATTGTGAAGTAAAGATGACTGGGACAAAGAAGTCATACTTTTGTCAGGGGTGGAAGTGAGAAGTGGCATCGCTGAAACATTTCTGTATGGGAGAGGCTCAGCACCGTCATGTTCACAGTGCAGGAACAGGACATTTTGGTGTAGCGTTCAGTGTCGGTCTAGTATAAAATCCCTGGGGGACAAAGCAACCTGACACTTGGCGTCAATCACAAATGGCAGTCACAAATCCAAAGTCTGCAGTGTGTCATGACGCATGGTTCACTAGGAGACTTATGACTAACCGACTGGCTCTAATAATACAGTAAATCAGTTTTTTGGGCAAGGTGCTCAGCTCTTCTTCTGAAAACAACAAGTGAGGATTTCCCTGTGTTGCTGCAGTCAGCCGGCCATGCTCTCCGGATCAATTTAAAGTTGCCTACCAGCTTCAGTAATGTGATTGAATCTGATGAAATGAAAAATTCAATTAAACTTGTGCTGAATTCAGGAAAAGGGAGTGAAGAGTAAAGCAAAAGTTTTCATTTCGTTTCTCGTATTACCGCAGGACATGCAGGAAATGAACAAGGGGAATGAAACTGCTGACTTTGACATCGCAGGGAAAACACAAAGGGAAAATGTAACTCGGTTATGCTCTTTCTGTGGAGTATAGAATATACATTTGTTTTGGATAAAGAACGGTTACATGTCAAATCCATGTAATCATGTGGGATTTATTGTGGCGTTGAACTGAGAAGAGGAAATTAAGCCTTTTTCAGCTCATCAGGAAGGGAAGGGTGCAGCGTCAGTGTTGGGAAAATAACTCCAAAACTTACCAAACTACTAGTACTTCACAAGGAAAGAAGTTAAATGACATTTTAAAAACTCTAAAATGAATATAGTTTGTCAAACTAACCCTGCTTTGAAAAGGTAAATCAGCTGCATCCAAAGTGCATGTGTTGTTAATCAATCTGGTAGCGTGAGTGTTTAATATACTCACGTCTTTAGTATATTTTTATATTTATTATGTTTGATTTTGTAATTATCTCCTGTAAGCCCCATATATTACCTCATAGCCAAGGCTATTTGAATTTGCATAATGAGAAAAAATAAGTCAAATTCCTTCTCAGTTGTACATAGCTGTGACTAGACAGCACCGAAATAACTCCAACTTCAACTGACAGTGATAAGCAACGAGTGAAAAGAAAACAGCACACAGTAAATGCCCATTTAATAAAAAGCTACGGCTATATACAGCCAATAAATTACATATATGGATACTAGCCTATAATTTCACTGGAGAAACTGTAGCAAGTGTCGCTGCAGAGATGGGAAGAAAAATACATGGTGCACCGCTTAGTTAATTTTAAAGGAAAAATGCAGTTTGTAGTTAACTGCCTCCAGACAGATCAAAAGATAGTCTGTGGTTGAACTATGTTATGTCTCAACACTGGATTTTGGTTAAAAAAAAACAAAAAAAAGTACATATTTCGACTTGTACAGCAAATTGATGTTTGATTGATGTCCTCTTTGCACTCTCCCAGAGATGTTTCTATGTTTTGGCTGCAGCATATCAGCTCTTTCACAAAAACCCACAAGAGCAAACTCTGACAAGCTCTCTTAAAGCTGCTGATCTATTGCTTTTACATAGGAGTAGATGTCTGCTCCTGGCCACAGAGAATACTACATCCTGTTGGAGTTGGAAAATAAGCAATTTTCTACTTGGCTTAGGGCCTCCTCTATAGGAAGCATGGATATATGTGACCTCTGCTTGACAGTTTTGCTGATGTGCCTGCTGAGGCTGGCATGTATAAATGAATCTCAATTTCCTTTATTAATTTCAAATGTCACTATAAATTTGCTTCTAAGTGGACCTGACCCAACGTTTCAGCTTGCTCCTGTACAAGAGGAGGTGACTCCATCTGATTTACTCTCACAACAGTTTGTACATGGTACTGAAAGTACAGACTTTACCTTTGACTCCTGTTTACACTGAGTAACGAGGTGCTTTTGTCGCAGGCAGATTGAACTGTACAGACGCTGCTGCTGTCACGTGCTGATTCTCCAAAATGCAGTTCTTATTTAGAAACATAAATGAACTATTTTCATAAGACATTAGAACACATAGCACTTACACAGAAAAAAAGGTGCGAGATGGAACTGGAAATGGTTCGTCGGAGTGATGCCGTTTCTGGTTCCACAAAGAATCAAAGACGGTTCTTTAAAGAACCCTCTCTGCTCTCCTTTGCTTAGATATCTGCATTGTGTTTTTGTTTATCTGCCCTTGTATAGCTTCATTTGCAATTGCACAGTATATACTATGGAGGGGTTTGGTTATTTTCCACATTTATGCCATCACCCATCCAATATAACTAAGAAGTTAAGAAGTCCTTGAAAGGTTCTTTGTGGAACCAGAAATCGTTCTTCTATGGCATCACTCCGAAGAACCATTTTCAGTTCTAGTTTGCACATTTATTTTTCTGTGTACATAACACAAAGTAAAGAAATAAATAATAAAACCAAGGCATAGATGTAAATATTGATCAAGTAAAATAAAAAAGGGACTTAAAGAGAAGGGCATTAAACATTCATCAAATAGGAAGGTTGAAGAAGTCGGCTCGTGACCGGACGGTGGAGGATTTGGATCTCTGGACCGGCTGGGTGGAGGAAGTGAATGAATAACAGTCCCATTGACTACTGCCAGGACGCCCTTGAGCAAGGCACCCATGACCTAACTGCTCGGTGGCCAACAGGTGAAAACATTACAAGGCAAATATGTAAAAGTCTGTTTCAACAAGTTACTTAAGAAAATACTCCTGACTTCTCCAGCCCAAGTTCCTCAGGCAGGTTGTTCTGCAGTCTGGGGCCCTGATGGCAAAAGCCTCCTCACCAAGGCTGCACATCCACCAGTCGTCTGCCTCTCTGTCTCTTTACACCACCGGCTTTGTCATTATTTTCAATGAAAAGCTATTGCAAATTCCCAACAGTGCCGGAAACTTGGCATTCTCTGCGCTCGGAATGCCAAAAGCTACATGTTAAACTATATTTCAACTTCTGGCATAACAGCGCTGCTCTTCAAACGGGTTTTCATTTGTCAGTTAGCAACTGCTACTGCCTCTCCAAGCATCTCAAGAGGTTCGACACAGGGGTTCAGACTGGAGTCTAGACCGCAGAACAACCTGGAGGGCTTGAGGATCAAGCGGACAGAGGATTAAAACGTCTGCAGTGTAGCATGGAGCCAGAGCCGGCCGTGATGGAAAGGTATCAGTATCAATTTCTAAAATAGTTAATGCTGGATGTGCTGTCTTCCGTCAACTCTCTTGTTGCATTCAAGTGCTCTTTGTAAGCTCCTGTTTCCCAGATCAGAATTCATAAATACAACTAGCCATGCATTCAAGTCCTTTTGGTTGGAAATAATAACAAAATGGACCCCATAACAAAAGCTGTTTTTCTGGTGGCAGATGTGTTACTTTGGGAATCAAGCAACACGGTGTTACTTTGTGCTGCTGCAGTGTCAGAATGCAGAGGAGAAAATCCATGTTGGGCACGTAAATGATGTCTTAATTAATGTATTAAATATGAAAAAGCATGACAACTACAAGTTAAACAAAGAATAATAGGCATGGGATGCCAAAGAATAACATATAGTAAAGAATTTAATCATTGTTACCAGCTGTTATTTGCTCCCTAAACGTCACATCTCAGCAACTCAGGTCTTATAGGAAATTCAGATTTTCCCAGTCTTGTTTATCGCTTTGTTGGGAGGCTCATGTGGGCTCAGCTTGTAATTACGGTATTTCCAAAAGCACCTGAAGGCAGAGGACTGGACTCAAAAATGGAGCCTGCGAGTTTTGAGTCAATATTAGACTCTGAGTCTAATATTGCATGGCTGAAATGCCTTTAAACCAGTGAAAAATGTGGCTTTTCAAATAGAGCTCCAAAGAAAGCTCCAGCCAAGACAGATTTCTATTGTTGTCTAAACCAGCAGAATCTGGCTTTGAATCTAGCTTTGGCCTCATCCACAGGCAGCTGGCCAAAGCTAGATCCGAAGCCAGATTCGATGTGTTTCTATGAAGCTAGATGTGTGGAGCCACATTTTTCACCTATGTAGGCAGGGCCAAGGCATTCGCTCCCCCCCACCTGTTTACAAAACAAACAGAAAGTGATCTCAGAATAACCGGCCATGTGACAGCCACCGGCGCAGTCAGCCTGCCAGAGCTGGTATGCCCCGGCAGAGCAGGGGAATAACTTTATCTGAAATATGATGGCATCTGTCTCTCAGGCAGCAGACTCCTCATTACAGGCAGTTTCTTTGACTGGTTGTTCAGACATCAGCTGTCACAATTCATCAGCCATGCCAAGGTAGGGGCAAAATAAGCAGCTGCCATAAGTCTCCTCAGCTGCAAAGGAGCCGTGTGGAGATAAATGCCGGGCCACAGTATTCTGGAAACACTCCAAACCCTCGGCTTCCCTGACGTCTGTGCACTGTAACCCCATATTTAAATTGAATTCAAGTCAACAAATTATATTCTAATTATTATTTGGGAGGTTCAGAGAACTGTTGTACATAAAGTGTTGTGTGTTAATATACAAATGGGCCGTTCTTATGTTACCATTCGTACTCGTAACGTATAATTTGGGTAATGATTAAAAGCTCAGCCTTATTACAATGTCTCCTCTCAGAGTGAACTGCATTCTGAGGCTGGGAATGTGGCCTTCGTGAAACAGTTAAAGGATTAGTTTGTATTTAGAGGCGCTGATTAAATCAAATAAGAGAATAGTTGCAGTTTAAAGGGCCTTGTTATAGCAACTCAATGTTCTTCCTTTTATATACATATACACTGCCCAACATGATCTCACAAAAATACCTGAAATGGCCACGACCGCTTAACACCCGCATTACGTGGTGGTGGCACGTAATGTGTTAAAATACGTTCCTCCACCACGAATTTGAAAACGTCCCAAAGGTTGGTTGTTACGGTTATGGTTAGGCAACTAAAATAACTTGGTTAAGGTTAGAGTTAGGGTTAAGATTAGGTTAGGGTTTATGGTTAGGCAACTAAAACAACTTGGTTAAGGTTAGGGTTAGGGTTTGATCAGGGTTACATAAGAAAACTTTCGTTAAAAATATAAATACCGGTGAAATGTAGTTTGAGAACGCTGGGGATCGAACCCCGGTCGTCGGCATCGAAGGCAAACGTATACGCCCGTCCGCTACCCCAACCACAGCTCCCCTACTTTCCACCATGCTATTTCAATGTCACAATACTTCCTGTCTGCCATCAGAACTATCAAATAACATATATGGAACTATGCAGTGACCAAAAAACTTAAAAATATCAAAACTATCTTATATTTTAGATTCTTTAAAGTAGCCGCCCTTTGCTTAGGAAAGAAATTCATATATAGGCATCAACTTCACTATTTATATTTGTCTAAGAAACACATTTCAAGCAGAAGCGTTTAGATCAAAATGGCTTTAAGAGAATGAAAAACATAATACATTTAATCAGGTGTGTCCAAACTTTTGACTGGTAGTGTGCGATTAAAGATATTCAGCGAAGGCATTGTTAGAATTAGACGGTTTCGGACTCACTCCAGTCAGCACATCACAACTGGACATGGACTTCATTGGCTCCCCACTACAATCCTTGCTAATCAGGCAAGTTTACACTAAGCATTTCAACTGGAAAGCCTCCAGTCAGCAGGTTTACCTCCTGTGAATTAGAGGAGCTGCTGCTGTCGGCCAGGCAGGGTCCCATTATTGTGACCGTTCGAATTCAAATTTAAAAACAAAATCATGAAAACTGAGTAACATGGCACCTCTAACAGATCATCATGCTCCAGCCTGTCTTGGCCAGACTCCAGCTGGTGTGCGGCAGCCGCCCCCGCAGGCCTCCTCACCATCTCCTCTAACATGGTGGGCTTTCTCCAGCCTTCCTGCCCCATGAATGCTCCCCAGTGATCCCCGCAGCATATTCCAGGAGCAGTGAGAGGAAAAGCCGGGGCTTTGCACAGATGCTGGAGTGAAAGCCAGTGGTCAGGCAGAGAGACGGTGCTAAGGGGTGGTCATAATCCCCCTAAATCCCTGGAAGGTTGTACACCTGACCCAATGGCACTGAAAAGAAATTAGTTCCCTGCACTGTAACGATTTCTTATGGGGCTCCCAACTTGAGAGGGAGCAGCTCTAAGACTCCGGCTACTTTTTCTTGCTGTTTCTTATCACCTCCAAAAGGAGTCCTGCAGACACTAGGAGGAATAATCACAAATAACAAGAACGCCCTTGATCCCTGTCTGACCCCCCTCTGGAGACTGCCACACTCTGCTCCTCTGTATTCTCGCCTTGATACTGTCCGCCTGCTCAAGGGTACGGACATTACCTTATCCCACTCCTCCAGGCGTTTTGATGCACAACACCGAGGTGCTGCTGCATTGGTGAGTTCCTTGGCAACGGCTCTGTCTTTATCACCGCTACAACCTTTTGACTGGCTGAGTGGTCAGGGGAGGGATGCCAGGAGGAACTGATTGTATTAATCAGTAATCAGTGGCATGCAGCAGATTATGTGTGTAAAGTCTGAAAAACCTAAAAAAATGCTAAAAAAATGAATCCAAAAACCCTTATCTCTCAACACGCCCTCTTGGACGCACTGTCGAGGACGTGCACAGGTAAAATAGGTTTGATAAATGACTCTTTATCAGGAACTCTGTGGGAGCGGTCTTGACTTCATTTCAAGACTCGGCTACCAAAAGTCCTTTGAGATGATGTCACGGGCTATATGAGCCCTATGATAACCTCTTGTGTTTCCAATAAAAACATCAAGCTTTTAAAACGAGTGTAGACCACTTCAGTTTTGAACCAGTGTATACCAGTGATTTGTTTCCATAATAATATAGTCGAAAGCCAAAACAAATCCGCAGACAGGCCTGTCAGGCGGGTGGCTCCGGATGAAATGTGGTGTTTACCAAGATGGATCCCATGGGAGCTTTTTAAGAAAACTAATCTACAACTCTTGATACTATCCAAGAGTTTGGAATCAGTTTAAATATGATTGATTCCTCTGGAAAACATATACTGGGGCACTGAACTAAATGCAGGAAATAAGGAAGAAACAAACAAAGTCTGTCATGGAAGAAATTGGTGGGTAA
>OMOV01098222.1:0-10310 GCA_900312565.1 Beryx splendens | reverse complement strand
TAGACTCTGGGGGCGAAGGCCGACATTTCAGGGGTTCCATTGGCTACACTGGAAACCCTGAAATGTCGGCCTTCGCCCCCAGAGTCTATTAGTCATCAGACCGATAGACGATGGGTTCCGAGAGTGTAAAACTAGCACAGGGAAAATTCACATCATTCTTCAAAGAGGGCGAGTTTGGCCTTTGACAGAGAACTTCAATGCAGCCATTTCTCATGCTCAAACATAACAGAAATCCTGAAGAATCCTGAAGAATGGAAACTGTGTGTTTACTGTATGTGTCCATGTGTTCATGTGTTCAACCATGCATACAGTTCAGTAATTCTGAGGCATGCAGCAGTCTCCAGGTGGAGTCCTGTATTCTGCATCTACAATAGATAGCAGAACCCAGCCCAATTCTTTCACATGGTGTGAATAACAGGGCAGAGAGCCTCCACCCATACTGACACCTAGTGACACTACAGTGCGTTGTATGGCATTTCATCATGGTACAGTCAGACCTAACCCAGGCAGTTAGTGAACATGATAGTCTCAGCTGTTACAGAAGTGCGTCACAGTGACATTATTCTGACAAACAGTAATGGTGCTTCCTCCACTTATTTCAAGAGAAGTGAGTTTGGAGACGGTGTTGCTTATGTTTGCAGTATACTGCAGTTTTTGCAATACTGCAGTTCTGCTGTTGATGTTGATCATACAAGGTCATGAGTTCATCTGGTCATGACCGCACAGGCTGTGAATTGCATAATTGCTAAAAAAATAAAAAATAAAAGCCTTAATTTAGAGTCACTGCTTGCAATCTTTAAATGTCTCTAATGAATTTCAATTCATTCTTAACCAATGCTTCAGTTCTGTGAGAAAAACTGTGTACTGCAGTGTGCTATTATCATTATGCCATGTCTAAGCACCTTTAAGCCTCTGAGTGACCGAACCTGTCAAGCCAGCTGTGGCTCACACTGAAGTTACGCTGAGATGATACGACAGGGCGGAGGGGAAAATGAGTTTGTGTGTCTGTGAGAGAGCCAGAGTGAAGTGGGTGAAGGGGAGGAACACAGGGATGAACAGGGGGGAAAAGAGGCACAGATTGTGAATTGCATCACTCTGCAGAGTCTGTAATCTGGGGCCTTCTATTTAGAAATGATTGCAGCTCAGCACCGTCACTGATTGCCTCACACCCTGTGTGCAGTCGAGACACGCTGGTGATACATTTGACATGGATAAGGTCACAACCCGCCCTGGGGATAGAACATGTGAATCATTTCTTTCCTCTAGCCTTGCTTCAACCACAGGTCAGTGGTCAGTATGAGTCTGTACTCCTCATACCCTGTCTGTATTTCCTTCTCAAATCTCATTGGTGGTGAAAATCCAAGATTTTTCATCTGTACAGTGAGTTCAGAGGCAGATGGGGTGAGAGGAGCAGAGGAATCGAGGAAAGTCATGATTTGTCCAACTTAGCAAGGCTGCTGTACTTGTCCTGATTACATTTGTTTCCTTTGACATATTTTTTCTTTAGGAATAATTTATCATTGATCTGTAAGAGGTTGCAAGAGTCAAATTAATGCAGCCAATGTTGTTTTATCTTGTGACTAAAGTGTTTCTGACTGAAATATATAATGAAGCACAGAAAGAAAGAAACAAGGACTGAAGGTAGGAAGGAATATGCGTTTTCACCCACTGTTTGGGAAGTGGGAGAGAGGGGGAAGTGAGGTCACAAGCACCCAGGGCAGCCAGTGCCACAGAGAGGGGTTGGGTCACGTTGCTCCTCTCGCTGCAGTAAATATTGATGGTTGCTAAGCAACCAAATTAATAACTCCAAAGACTGAAAAGAAGGAAGCAGAGTGGCAGTGCATGTTGGGTGGTAATGTATGTTAGCTGATGTGTTCTATGAGTTTAATTTGCACGTGAAACAAGTATCCAGTGCATGGGAAGACATTCTCATTACAAATATATGCTGGAAAATGTTTTGAATGGTTCCAAAGTTAAAACGTCACACACTTGACCAGTAGTGCAGCTGGCAAAACACTTTACACTTACACATTAACACACTGTCTAGTAATGTTTACATTTGATTGCAAGATATCAGGGTCATTCCAGTATTGGCTTTCACCTTTTTGTCCTAAAAATATATTTCAGACCACTCATAGGAAGTAAACAAACCACATACTGTCTCTCTCTCTGAGGAAACAAAACTTCCCTCAGTGACCCAAAGAATGACCAGCACTCATACATGTCCTACTGTTACCTAGACATACCACACCGTACATTTATACTGTGCTCCATAAACACAAACTTTTCCAGTATTAGCTTCTTACTTACAAGGTGGACATAGATGTCACCTGGTCTTGGAACACACATATTGATTTTATCTGCAAGAAGGTCCAGCAGCGTATTTATTTTCTTTGCAGGTTGAGGTCTTTTGGGGCTAGTAGTCAGATTCTACTTATGTTTTTCTTATCCATAATCCAGAGTGTTATACCTCACCTCTTACCTCAAGAACATGTTAAGGCTAGCTGCAGTATCTCCTCCCACCCTTCGCATGGGGAGTACCAACCTCTGCCCTCTAAAAGGCGGTTCAGAGCTCCGCAGTTCAAACACAACAGACTGAGGAATTATTGTATTCCCCAGTCAGTTATGTTGCTTAACCAAAACAGCAGGCCAGTCAGGGAAGTGCAATCAGGGACTCCTTTCCTGTGCAATAATTATAATTATAATGGTGAGGTGTAAAATTTGGATTGTGGGTGGAGAGTGCAATACAGTGGCTTAGCGCAATATGGGGGTAACTGAGGGTCCCTGTGCTATTTATCTGCTATTTATGTGCTATTCAGATGATTATATATAATTGAATGGGGTGTGGTTATGTGTTTTATGTGCAATGTCATGTCATTGTGTTTATTCTGAATGGAGCTGCTATGATGCATGACAAATTTCAGAGAATCTGACAATAAAGTCCTATCGTATCATCTTGTACTTCAACAACATGCTACAGATTTGTCAGTGAAATAAAAGGGAAGTTGGCTGGAACAGGAATTTGGCTCCTCATGTGACTGATAGCATGATCATATGAGAGCGGTCCACAGGGAAAGTGTTGGGCCAAAGGAACCAGAAGCAGCAACACAGTGAAGACCTTAAGGAATGTGTTGCCTCGCTCATCTCTAAGTTAGTGTGACATAGCTGTTTGCCCTTTGACCCCTCATACACATTCCATGAGCTATAATAATAATAATAATAATAATAATAATAATAATAATAATAACTTTATTTATAAAGTTACATTCCATGAGCTATGACCTCCTGTAAGAACAGTGTCCCTCTGGCTGCAAATGCATGTATTACTTTTACCACAGCCATATGCAGAGAAATGTACAATGCTTTAGCCTTGAATCTGGATGGCATCAACAAATATGGCAAAAAGGAGGGGCGTCCTGTTAGCTTAAATTGGCTAAGGTGCATACCATGCAACCATGACGTCCTGGGTTCAAATCTGGCCTTGCACCTTTGTTGCATGTCATCCCACTCTCTCCCTATCCCTGTGCCTCTCAGTTATCTACTAAATTAACAAATGAATGTGTGATCCAGTTTTACCTCAAACACCACACATTATAGACAACTTTCATATTCTCTCTGTAGTGTGCAAAGGATCCATTTTCATTAACTTCAGTGACGAGACATATTTAGAAACCGCTCATTACAATACAGCACACAAACAAAAGAGTACTCCCTCAAGGCACAGTTTCACATCAAAACCACTGCAAAGGTTCACCACCTCCCCTGCCTTTATGTGGCAAATGGAAGTTTACGCAGACAGGTTAGGCTAGCACATTCAGTCAACCAGCCAGATACTTTCTGAACGGCAAACAGACTTTGCGCTTCATTCACAGTCCATAAAATGAACAATAGACTGTGCCACAGACAGGAAGGTGACAACAGCTCAGATACTGTGGAAGATAACATGCTGACAAGTTGAGCCTCAATGTCCATATAAGAGGATCATAAGAACTACCAGTCATATGTAAACAGGCCAAATAGTGAAGTAAAAATGTTGCTTCTCTTACCTTCCCCACACTGCAGGTGATGTAGTCTTACAAGCACCTGGGATTTCACCTAGATGACATCCTTGTAAGTGCCGCACTGACAAGTTTACTAAAAAACTGAGGCTGGCTTTCTACTTATAAAAAAATTAGAAATAATTCTAATTTTTGCTACAGGCAAGGAAAGCCCTAAGAGACACCCTAGCACTTCCCAACCTCACCCAGCAAGTTAATGGACAAAATGGAATGATAAACTTGGTATATAATTGGATGCGGAATCAAGAAATAGTAACACAGAGTTAACATGAGGTCCTTAAGTTCCCCAACTTCTGTAAACACCATGCAAGTTCATGTGGCATATTTATTTACACGACCTACAACTTCATCTACTCATCTACTCCTTAACTGATCCCTGAGGTTCAGATTAGCAAAGCTTATCGATAGCTAAAACAGAGGTTTGTTATTCTCACCTGATCCTGCCTGAACTGTCTGTGCTCACCTGAGACCCTCCCAAACTCTTTGTACTCTTTCTGTCTGTTATGACTCCTACAGTAACTGCAGCATTCCAACATTTCACATGCCTCCCATAGCAGACTGGTCTGAGCTTACAGAAGGAAGCTCTGTGCTTATAGAAAACAAACTGTCCATCCATAGACACACAATGCATACAATGCATACACAGCCTGCTTTTAGCACATGCCATGAACATTATGCCGTTCAGGTGGAGGCACCTTACAGTAATACGTATGTGTTTAAGATGGGTGGCGCCAGTGGGAAATGAATCAACAACCCTGACAGTGTTAGTGGCATGCTCTACCCACTGAGTTGTACAGGACCACACTTTTCTCATGCAGCCAGCAGTGGCCATACACAGACCTGATAGTGCACAAGAAATGTCATACAGCTGTACCTGTTTGAAATTAGGTCTTGGCAGAGGAAGGGGACGATAGGTACCGTGTGTCTGTTTTATAAGATATGAAAATCAAACAGAGTCAAACAGAGTCGACAGACATAATGTACAGTAAACCCATACAGCAGTACAGCTGTAGACTTGTTTCATCCCACTGATACACATTAACACTTGTAAACACCAAAACACATTTGAACGCACACACACAAATAAACAAACACACATACATCGCGTGCACACACACACTAACACACACACACAGCCCTACTCATCTCCTTGGTTTATATACACCTGTAGCATGGCATGTGGTCAGTTCAACGGAAGACCCCCACCCTTATCTCCTGGTGAAAATCATGAACCCTAACACATTGTCCTCATAGACATCAGTGGTCACAAACACCTGCAGCTATAAGGTCCTCTTACACCCATTTTAACACACTGGGGTCTTGTAAGTATCCCAGGATTTCTGTCATCCATCACACTGGTGGACAAAGTAACCGCAACAGAACAAATGGTTCAAGATCAGCAGGGAGAGGGAATGTCCTCAGAGTGCCAGTGATCTCTGAGTTGATTGAAAGTTGAGAAGCTACAGCTGCAGTCCACTGCAATTAGTGGAGGACCAAAAAACAAACAAACAAACAAACAAAAAACATACAAAGCAAAGGGCAGTGTGTTGGAGGTCACTCTGTTCAGTGCATTAGACAGACCCTGTCCATAACCATACCTGCTTCCTTTGGTACAACACATGACACCACATACACACACTCTCACCCACAAGTACCACATAGCACAAAGCTGAGGGCTATAGCTCCTGTAGCAGTAACCAGTAAACACAACGCTGGCTTACGTAGTTGATAAGTGGACACCAATATCAGCATGACAGTGCTTCTGGGAAAGCTGGGGCCTCCCACCTTCCGCAACCAAAATGAGTGTGGCCAAAATAGACACATGGTGGATTTCAGAGTCAAATAGACTGCGTATGTTTCTAACACATTACTCGCACAACCAATGCACTGCACTAAGGTAATGTGGATAATGGAAGTATAGTGCCATTTGAAACCATTGCCCATTTCAAAACGCCATTCTTCCACTTTGACAAATCATCAGATGGAAACTCTAGTTGACGCGCTCGCTCTGAAGCTTGGCACTCAAGTCCCTTTCCTGTTACGGACGGTGCACAGAGATGTCAGCTCATACAGGGCTGCACTCGGCAATGCACTTGATGAGCCAATGATATGATGCATATTAAATCACAACATATTTGTCTGTAAGCAATGAAAAAACAATGCGGTTTACCCAGAGATTACCCAACATTAGTGATTAAAGCAGTAGCTTGGGCTCTCAAGGCTGGTTATGAAAAGTGATGACTAATGCTGGGCCCCACCCCGCAGACCACAAACAGACACATGTGAGGAAGGCTGGGTACAGCACCCTAGCTGCTGCCATGACTTTAAAATAGCACTGGCAACTTGACGAAATGGTCGATAGTGAAAATGTGAATCACCTCACCTCAATGGCAGCAACGACGAGAGCAGCAGTGGCACAAGTCAAGAACCTGGAGCAGGACTTTAAGTAGCAACAAAGCTAACTGGACTGGATCTTTAGTGCATGCAGGGCTGCACGACGATGAACATTATTGCTGTAGGGAATTCTTCAAAAGTAAACAGACAGCTGAATAAACTGAAGACAAAGTTCATTTAGTTAGTTAAACCTAATTTAACACCTATGCTAATGTATATGGATAGTCATAGTCACTATGCTATCACTAGCTTGTCCAGTTGCTTGTGAGCTGGCACTCTGATGGCACGGTTTTATGTTTTAGTTATCGGATTATACTGCCTCATTTTGCATATCTTGCAATATTTTATTACTCACTGATCGGTTTTACTCCGTTCTTGGAAGCTACCATACACTTTACCTGGTATGTTGCATGGATGCATGGATCCAGTGGTGAGCAAGGTTAGTTGATTCTCCATCAAATACAAAGAGCAGAAACGTCACACTTTTACTTTGCTCTGTTTGTCAGTTACTGTATTTGTCTATTGAGTGCACAGTGAAGAACATGTTTTTATAAACCCAAAGCAACCGACCCTGGCTTGAAGAAACCTGATAATGTCACAGGATTCTTTGCCTAAACCCACACAGAGGAATATTGTCAGCCCACTGACATACTGTATGTGGCATATTATGGATAGAGCTGCTAAAATAGAACAGAAGCTTAGAGGCAACGCCTGAGCTGATTCCCTTAGTTTATAAACACAGTAACAATGTTTAGTTCTTTGCCAAGTTTCCCAAGCTTTCCTCGACTCGACACAGAAGTGAAATGCTGTAGACGTTGCCGTCTCACAAAACATAGAACGCTGAATTGTTGTTAAATATGCCTGCACTGCACATACACAAAAGTTGCCAAGTCTGTGATCATAACAGCTGCTGTCAACTAATCGAACTTCCATACAAACCGTCAAAGTGATTTGACAGGTATGAGTCAAACAGGAAGCCCTTCAGCACATACAGACATACAGACGGGCACAAAAACATATGGGCACAAAAACACACACACTTACAAAAGGGCAAGCATAAAGGGAAGCACTGCCTAGGTACATACCATAGGTTTGAGGTTGAGTGTGTATCCTCTATATATCTGGCTGTGTATATTGCCAAGCTGCTCCCTTGAGGCTCGTTTACCTTAGATTCCCTCTGGTAAAAGTCACATACACACACATGCACACATACACTTACATGTACACATAAACACACTATAGGCACACGCCCCAGCAGCAACTTGCTGCTCCTCCTATTGGAAGCAGCCCAACAAGCTTGTGCTGCAGAAGCCCCTCCTCTTCTCCCACAAGGCAGTGGGTCAGGCTCAGTCAGATTGGATGACCAGACACACAAAGCCCACCCAATTCTCACTGCTGGCCAGGAAAAAATAAATAAGCCAAGTCAGTTTCCATGTGTGAGGGAAACTTTGGGCTGGGTCAGTGTGTGTGTGTGTGTGTGTGTGGAGGGCTGTAGTAGCTTGATAAGGGACACAATGGCCTACATAAAGATATCTGCAGGAAGGCCAGTTGTTGGACGCGTATGGTAGAGACAGAGTTACAGGGTGAAGTGGTGGTTTTACTAGGCAAAAGTGGATTTGCTGCAGCAGGCTTGTTTGGCAGCGCTTGGGTGTGTCTGGTACACTCACTGCTTAGGAATCTAGACTGCAGAGCCACTCAAACACCAGAGACAGAGGGAGAGTCTGCATGGAAAGAAAAGGAGAGAGAGACAGAGAGAGGGAGGGAGCGGAGGATGGGAGCAGAGTCACGTCACATCTAGCCCAATAAACCGCACCCTTTATACAGGAAAGAGCAAACAATTTAAGAAAGAAAAAGATGTTAGGAGGATGAGCAAAGAATACTGAATAGAAACAAGGTGTTCACCCCGAAACAAGTCCAGACATGCTACCTCTCCACATTGCAGCTCTTCAAAAGCCATGCAGCTATAGCCTCAAAGCAGAGAAACAGACAGGAAACGCAGCTGCTGGACACTGGCCAGGGGTTATGTAAGAACTTTGGAAAAACATGGCGGCGTAATCTTTCCCCTCTCTAGACGTGAGCACCGCAGATTCCATCGATTAATTTGAAAATTCAGTACCTGAGTTCAAGCAAGAGTGAATCCAGAGACTTTAACTTCTTCGGTGGAGCTGTGTGATGCACTCAGCACCATAATCTTAAAGGGAACACGTCTGCAGATCAAAAATGATAAAGGGGACGGCTGAAGAGAGCGGCACCCCCTTGTGTCTAAGTACATACATAGCACTTAGATGAAGATGAATGGAGAATTGTTTGTGTGTGTGTGTCTACAACTACTGTGTAGGCTTATTGTATGTCTGTCAACTTATCTATCAGTCTGTTGTTTTTGTTGCATGAGTGTGGAGGCTAGACTCATGCAACAGACTGGACTGTTTTTGTCTCTGTTCAGATGACAACATTCAGTAAAATGGCAGATGACTGCTACAGTACATGTTTCTCTGCCCAGGAAAGGAAAGTCATGCAAATCAATGCAAAGGAAAATAATTTTGTTTGGATGTTTGGACGGCATAATAGTTGTAGTGCTCTGCTGAATGCACTGCATGTGAATATCAGCCATGAGGTTAAAAAAAAGAATCCCTGGGGGTTAATCTCTCTAAACTATGTGCTTCCTGAATGACTACAGCCAGCCTGTAGAACTTGAATTTTGATGAATGCTGAAGATACAATCCCCTTACAAGTTAACAAGTATTAACAAAGGGTAAACTATAACATAGGGGATGATGAGACGGGAACAAAAAACAAAACTGGTACTGGGTGGGTGGTCTATGCTGCCATGGAAAACTTTTTCAGTATTCAACAACAGACAACTGAGCAGAATCTGTCTGGCTGTATGCTGTAATAGACACTCATACAGCATTTAGCAGAGAACTTTGGCGTGTGGGATTTATTGTCCAATACATTTGGAAATGTGTAAAAAGACAGGACTTTACCCTTTTTATGTTACCACTAACTGCTCTTTACAAGCAACAAGAAACTTGTTGATTTTTCCGTTTACCTCCTGAAAGCATCATTAACATGTGAGCACGAATGAACTGGTTTTATAGTATAGTAGGCTACAGTTGTTCTCAACGTGGGGTCCGGGGACCACCAGGGGTCTTAGAGGGGGTTCCAGGGGGTCTCCAGCAAACTGATGAATTGTTCAACTTCAGCATTATTTCATTTACAAGAAGTTAACACAATTAGAGAATGTAGAAGAATGACTGTTCTGATCATCGCTTCTCTGTTATCTCTCTGCATCAGGAGTTCTGGACAAAATCATACCTGACAGTAAAAATATTCTCAGATTTGGGTTCAAGAGACTAAATCTCATCAAATGGGGGTCCATGGCTCTGATGTGGACTAAATTAGGGTCCTCCTTGATATGAAAAAGGTTGAGAGTCACTGGTATAGTATATCCTCTGTTTAACCAGCAGTCAAGTCGAACTAGATCATCACCTTAAACAGGGACACACAGGGGTCAGCAGAAGTGCATGGTAGGCATATTAGAATGGGACCTCAGCGGTTTCTCCTTGAGAGGCATGGCCTGCCTTGTGTCTGCATTCCTCCAGCCATATCCTATTTGTCTAAAAATATCTTAAAAAGGACAAGTAGTGGAATCACTGACCTGCTCAACTTATTATGCAATCTCTGCCCTTGCATCTCTTTGATAAGACTTGTCTGCTGTGGGAGACTGCCGAATTAATCGCCTGATACATTCCTGCCTCCGACTGACACATTACAATAACAAGAACAGCCTATCCGCTGCTTCTGTGTGTGCGTGCGTGCGTGCCTGCCTGCCTGCCTGCCTGCCTGCCTGCCTGCCTG
>OMOV01098218.1:0-10041 GCA_900312565.1 Beryx splendens | reverse complement strand
TTTTTGAAGCTGCCACTGAAACACAGCCCAGTTCCAGTTTTAAAGAATAAAGGTTCCTAGAAATCCACTTCTGTGGCTGCTCCATTGCGCAGTAACAATGCGTGGGCTATGTAACCTTAAATTTAATTACCTAGAGTCTCAATGAGGCCTTCATCCATTCAGCTTAAGGGAGTTACATCAGCCTCTCTCTCTCTCGCTCTCTCTCCCTCGCACACACACTCCTCTTATGAAACTATTACTGTATAGCGGCGTCTTCATTTTGAACTGGAGCTTAAAAACTTTTCACTGCACAGAAGTTTTCACTACATTTTTACTATACTCTACCGCAACAGCTGTGAGACAAATCCCATTATTAACCTGTTTTAACCCTTAATTTAGTATATTAAATGATCAGACTCTATTACAGTAACAAAGGCATTATGTGAAGATACAATTTTAATATATGAGGACGGCCTACTCTAGTACTCCTAACCGCATGTAAGTGTAAAAACAGTTTTGAATATGACAGTGAAAATGCAGTTGATGTGTACGTCATTCTGTCAGCACCTGCAGGTTTTATATTGCCATTGTAAAATCCTCAATGCCATGCTGGGTACACAACCTTGAATGAGCCTGTGAGATCAAATGAGTCAGAATGTTATAAACTGTATAATGGCACCGCACTTACATATACTGTATGTCTGTGCAGGAGCATACTCACACATACACACACATGAACAGACACGCCCAATCTCTCTCATTCTCTCTCTCTCATTCATTCATTCATTCATTCATTCAGATGGAGAGGATACAATGGGGATTTCTCAGCCTCAAGCCAATCTCCTTTTACCTCCCAAGCCAGTCATTTCCGTTCCTTGGCTGAAAATATCCCTCATCTCCTCCTGCATTTCGCACAGGGGAGAAGTTAAGTGGTGTCATTTACCTCGATTGGTGGGAATCGCTTGGCTTTATTCTTAGCCTTATTAGATAACTCTGTCTTCCCAATAAACTGCCTTTGCCCTTGTGAAAGAGTGACAAGGGAGGCTTCCAGCCCCATATGTCTGTCTCTCTCTGTCTGCCCTCTCTCTTTCTCTGGCTCTGTCTCTCCTCATACGGACACAAGTGGTTACATCAAATCAAGTCTGTTGCTCTTAGTAGGTTACGGGGGAGGTAAGGGGAGGCAAGTAGAGGAGAGACAATCTCAGTGGAAAATGGGAGAGTTGGAGCAGAGAGAGGAGGAGAGGAGAGGAGAGGAGGAGTGATATGTAAGCGAGAGGAGTTGAAAGAAGGAGATAGGAAATGAGGTGCCAGATTTTACTTTAAAACAAGGCTAGAGGGGCAGATAGCCATAGCCCCTCAAGAGCTCTTATCACGAGTCAATATGAGATTGGATATTAGGGGTCATGAATAGAAATTACGCAAGCCTCTTACCCATGGCGTGTGGTATACTTTTCAGACCAGGTTTATGTAATTCCTCCCAGGACAGACGGTAAAAATAGCCAATTTTAAATGATTTTGAAGAAGGAACCCAATATAAAGGGCTCGTGCCCAGAATCCTTAAGTAGGCCTATTATCCTGTTTCGGAAACAATGGGAGAATATATTTTTTTTAAACATTCAAATTCTTTTGTACTATTATTCAAAATGTGAAATAATCAAAGACCGAGATGCCTGAAATCACGTAAAATAATTTCAAGAAAGGAAGGTGTTGTTTGTTGGGTGAATACCAGCCATAAACCATCCAGTCAGTTATAAGTGGAAATGACGGTCTAATAGAACTTATTTGGGAATATGACTTCATCAAGCTGTTTTTGACCTCTGTCCCAGGCTATGTACAAGGTCCCACAGATGTGTGTGAATAAAATCAAACAGCTGAACAACATCCTGTTCAGCCACTATGAGTTTTGGTGCCACAGCTGAGCAGCAGTAAGAGGACCGACAGCTATGGACCAGAGCTCACTCTGACAATGAAATGCCTCCTTCACATTTCATATTGTCTCTGAATGAATGGACTCGTGCCATAGGATCCTGATGCGGCTCATCCTACGCTGAAGTGGAATAAGTTGAAAAAAACGGTGTTGTCCGTGTGAAAACAAGTTGCTGGTTTGTCTCCCGTGATATGTTTTATTGTTTGCTTGCCATTCTGTTACTCACACTCCCTGATAGCTTGTGGGCTGGAACACAATTTTGTAAATTTCAAAATGCCAGATTAATAAATTAATTTCCATCTCAAAGTGAGGAGTGCCTACGCCCTTTTGTTCTGTTGCATTCAACTGACAACCCAACGAGTCTTAATGTTTTAGTTTGAGTCTGGAGGAGGATGAATTCTGTGAAAATGAAGTTAGAATAAGACCGACTATCATCGACGAATAGATGACATGATCATTTTTGTGTTTGGAGGAGGCCAAGATCTCTGCAGTGTGTGTTTGTGTGTGTGTGTGTGTGTGTGTACGTTTGAATGAGCACCGTGTGTGTGTGGGCGCGAGGGCCTTATGTCGCATCGGGACGGTCCTGTCAGGTTGTGTGTGGGCGGTGGTGCTGAGTCTGTGTCACACTGTGTTCCTGTCTCAGCATATTAGAGCCAAACCACCGTGATGATGCAGCAACTGCAACGACATGAAAGGGACCGAAGAGTAAGATGGAACAGATTAATTCACACTTATTAACTTTCCAGCACTGTCTTGAGGTTTGAAATGAGGATGTTTTAACACTACTGTATGAAGTCAGTTCTTATAGTTTGTTTTTTCCACAGGGTTGGCAGTCCACACGCATTTAGTGCTTTTGTTCTTTTTGTTTAGATTGTGGGAAAGTAGCAAGGGAGACAGGAAGGTCTCTGAACTTCTGTTTGTCTTTCAGTGTAGGACCAGAGATGAATAAATGCAGTCTCAAATGCATTAAATATTAAATATTCGTATATTTGTCAAATAGAGACCCATGCACAGTCCAGCCAATAGAGCATGAAAGCAGTAAGGAATGTCTATACATTTACTGTATACTGCTAAATTCACACTTTAACATCTAAAGTAATATTCTGAACCAAAACACTTCATCAGTGTCTGTAGATTCTTGAGTTTTGATATTTGCTTATTCCTGATACTGTTTTAAATAAGGGCTCTTAAATATTTTCAGCACAGGACCCAGTAAATATTGGGACCCAATCTAATGAAACATGACAAACATGTGCTGACCCACCAGGAGCAGGAGCAGGACTGTGACCCGTTTGGCGTTGATACCCACAGTTTAGAAAAGCTGTGACGAAAAAAGGCAGCAGAGACAGAAGAAATATATTCATGCTTTGCTTTTAATCACTTCATAGAAAAAGTATTTCAGATTTCATTTTGAACACAATATACAATATAATACCATACATTGTGTGAAACATTTAATAACCCGCCTGCGACAACTGGCGGACTTGAACATATTATTGACATTAAAAAAAACCATCTCTCATGCAGATAGTGCTAAATCTGGCTAACCATTTGGACACAACTGGGACCAAAAAAAGCTTGAACATAGATAAACAATGTTAATACTGACAAATTTGAATTTCAAAACTGCTAACAAGTTTGGTCAGAAAGAGTTCACACATTAGCACAATCAGTTACATAAGATCACGTTTTGTTGTTAATTCAGAACGATTCACGTCAGTGCGGGGCGTATTGTAGCATGCTACCAATACCGCCCCGTGTTATCTACTTTTACATGAAGTGCGTAAGGTGTAAAAGGAGACAATCGCCTTGTGTTTGTCAGTCGAACCTGTATCTGAACCTTGTATATCAGCAATCTGCATTCAAAATGCTGGATGGATGAGCCGAGGTTGCGACAAATCGCAGAGAGAAAAGCTATTTGTGTATTTTGATACCAAGCGTTGACTAAGCTTCTGCTCTCCGTAGCAAGCTTGTGTGTATCCTATATCCAAGCCTATGCAGTTTAACATGTCCTCTATGTCGCCTCTGGGTTACCTAAGTGCTGTCGTCAGATGAAAACCTTGTACCTGCAAAACCTCAGTTGGTCAGGGATTGTTCTTTATGAGAAAAATCATCTAAGAGAAAAGAAAAATCAATTGAGAATATACGTAGTCAACTTTCTGGCTCTTCTTTGAAATAAATCTTATATGCAAGGAAGCCCAAATGAATGAATCAACGCTTTAATTTCCAACAACTCTAAAAACATGCCATGAGTCTGAGAAAATTTTGGTTTAAATATTGATTCCTAATAAGCTTGGCAGGATTTATTTATTGACACCTCTACAACCTTGCTGCAAAAGACTAAAAAAACAAAAAAGTTTATTTTTGGAGTTACAAGGTTCTCATGCGACAGCAGCAACATGTCTCTTTAGCTGCTGCTCTGCTGGGCACTCAAAACATTGTGCGAATATATACTTAGATATATTTATATATATTTATATATATATAAAAACAATATATGATACAGAATATAAAAAGACTCGAATCCAGAGCCTTCTACACATTAGACACCACCACTTCCAGGTAATGCAAGTGCATATAAATTAAAATAGATTTTACACTGAACCAGTATTTCTTATTTACAAGCTTAAAGTATAGAATAAATACACACTGTTATAAACAGCAAAAAGGACCAACTTGAGCTCCTAGCGACAAACAGTAGAGACAAACGGTGTGATGGGGTAAGGCCTGATGACAAAGACGATACATTCAAACACACACACACACACACACACACACACGTACACAAACATACGCATGCACACAAAGCCATCCATACGTACTGCAAACAGACGACTGCCACTTAAGCATGCTGGAGTGAGGGTGGACAAAAAAGTATCTGAAGTACCTTTGAGTATATCAGTAAACCATTATGAAAATGGAGAGATGGCGATGAGAAGATGCAACAAGCCCATCCATGAAAACCAGTCACGGAGGCCACAGGAGCGGAGTGAAAATATGAAAATATGAGGTCTGCAAACCATTTTGAATCCCCCAACTCATAATTTAGCAACGCATGAACACAGAGGCATTTTGGTTTGTTTTAAAACTCGAGCACCTAGTTATTTCTCTCTCTCTCTTTTCCTCCAAAAGGATAGTCCGACATGCTGAATCTAGCAGTTCCATCTGTGCCAAATCCTAATAACACCGCATGTCCTAGAAATCTGACAGTCGAGGGGGGGGGGAGGTTCAATTGACGTCAATGAACAGAAGCAGCACTTGAGGGATTTTCATTGTGAGGAAGCCATGTGAATAATGGCGCTGATGAAGGTCTGAGTGCGCCTTTCAGACAGGCAGCTGGAAGGGCACCTTTAATCATCTGGCCTGATTGCACCGGGGCAGGGGGCCGTTGCATCAGGATGGTCCGTGGTAAGGACCCGCTCCAACTAACAGGATTATTAAGACTGCAGCATACCTGTGGGCTGAATATGGATTCACTGCTGCAGGTTGTTTCTCAGGTTTCTTTTTAAACATACACGACACAGCTCTTTGTTCACGAGCTGCGATGGTATTGCTTTTTATTTGGCTTCTTCTAGTTCTGCTCATTGCGCTGATGTGTTTTTTTTGTGGTGGTGTTTTGTAGATTAAGAGGATTTGAGCTAGGCTAAAAGCCTGTTCACACCAACACACCAGAAATGGGGCACAAAAAAAAATCTAATTAAAACCTAATCAGATATACCAATTATTTTACAGTTAATATTGTTGTGACAATTTAGCAGGAATATGAAATACTTGCTAGTGTGAGATTTTTTTTATCTCGCCACTATTCACTAGTGCACTTTTGCATAAAAAAATCATTGCTTGGTGTGAAAAGGCAGTTAGCCCTAATGGTCTGCAGGCCGTTCAGAGAGGAAGAGAAGATACATGAAGAAATGGACTATGGTAACAAAATGTATTTCAGAGTGACTGTCTCACATTCATTTACTGTGACATTTGATATAGACAGCAACAATGTTTACAGTGAACACGAAACATGAATCATGAATGTATCTGAATTCCATGTATAATGATAATATTTTGTGCTCGGATTGAAACATAAATGTGACAAAAATGTGCGTATAATATATGGGTGTTCATGTTTCCCTATTTAGATGAGTTTGTCCAAGAATTGTTTGTCGAAGTTTGTTTGGATTTCTCTATTGCCCAATACATGGAAGACTGTTTCTTTTTCTGAGATACAAAAAAGATTTTGCTCTTTCAGATAAGAAAAAAAAAAAAACATTTCACAGACATACTAGAGTGTTCAATAAATAAAAAACTATTATAAAGACAATAGTAAAAAAGGCACACAAAAGTCCTTTGACAAATGGTACAGGAAAAAAGTAAACACTTTCTCTTGCTATACAAACGTGTCTCCGTCAGTAGATCTTACTCTATGCTACTTCTAGAACATATCATGTCCGTAAAAAAGTCTTAAGGTACAAAACTTCTCTCAGTAGTGTCAATGTCCATTTAATGCCAGTCCAGAAAATAAAACCAACCATCTCCCAAACTGGCCAAAATCCTTCAAGTTCCACCCTCAGTCGCCTGTCCGTCAGGTCTAAATAGTTCGCAGCATTTATTTCCTGAGAACTCTGTAGCCGCTTCACAGAAACTGTCCCTCCGTGTCTGGCTCCAAACACCCAAGTGCAAGACGCCCCAATGCGGGCTAAAACTAAGCCTCCGTCTTCTGTGGGCTTGTTAAAAAGCACAGCTGCAAGAGGATCGCCCCCTTTTTCTTAAAACTTTCAAACCGCCACGCGAGCTTAAGGATGGAAGCCCTATGTGTCCGTGGGCGACGCCTCGTGCGTGACGATCTCTATTGCCGACGTGGGCTCCATCGCGCCGCCCTCCTCCTGCTCCTGACCGTCCGAGTAGTCCAGGGGAGGAGAGCGAGAGGACTCTCCTAAACTGTCCTCCTCCTCTTCCTCTTCCTCCTCCTCGTCTTCCCCGTCGCCGTCTTTGTCGATCCCGTCGGAATCCTCCTCCTCCAGGGTCAGCTCGAACTGAAACTTCTCGCCGCCTCCCTGCCCTCCGTTGCCTCCGCCATGTCCGTCGGTGCCCTGGTCGTAGAAGGGAGGGGAGGGGCTCTGGGGGATCATGCTCTGGTACCAGTTCCTGTTGTCCTCCAGCGTGTCCAGAATGTCCTGGGCGTCGGGGTGCACCAGGTCGGCCCAAGTCTCCCACAGAGGGTGGACGATGTAGTCAATGAAACCCACCTGGAAGGGAGGAGAGAGTGAGTACACGTTGGTCTGGGGAGTGTAGGTGCATACTTATATCAAATACCTACTGTATGTCTGGGTATTTGCATGTGTCTCTATGCATGTATGCTTATGAATTCCCAGTATATCCCAGTATTTATGTCCTTCTTTGTTTAGGTATGTTTCCTACCTGGCTCTTCTCCACAGAGGCGGTGTGTTTGTCGCACATGGGGCTGATCTCCATCCCCCTCTCCCTCTCCCTGTCTCCCTGGTGGAAGAACTCCTCCATTATCCGATCGGTCCACTGTCGATACAGCTCCAGGGACTTGGTGGGGTTGCTCAGGTCAGCACAGTGCACCATGTTGCGCAGCACCTACAAAGAGCAAATCATTTAGAATTGCAAAAGTATACCGAAAAGTTTGGACGTTCAATGCAACGCAAAAACCCATTATCCCTCAATCAATACAGTACAACACTGCAAAGACCGGATTACTTTACAACACTTTGGACAAACGTAATTAGATACTTGCAGCACAGACATTTCAGGCTAATTCTATTGTGTGTATTGTTATGAGAGGAAGTGGTGCAGCCTGTCGGTCTACACAGTAGTCTAGAAGCCCTAGAAAGACCATTAGAAGGAGAGCAAAGAGGCGGCACTTACAGAAAAGAAGAAGATGGATGGAGGGAGACAAAGAGTGACAGTGTGGGAGCAGAGGTCAGCTATGTAGGAGGCTAGTTAATGAGCATTCGTGAGTAACCTCCGCCAACACTGGCTATTGATTAGAGCTATTATAAGCAGGTAAAGGAGGAGGTGGAGGGCTTGGCTATACAATCACACATTCTAGCACTCCATGTACTGTTCACACACACACACACACACAAATGCATGAAAACAAATTTTTGCTTAGGGGTCAAGAAATGATTTAGTTGGAATCATTAAATACTGAATAAAAACACTACCTGTATCCTGTCTGTGTAATTGTCCAGCAGCAGCACTCCAGAACTGGTCACCTTCTTGGTCTCCACCATAGTCTTCAGATCAGCCAACAGACTCATGTGTTTGGACATGTCAGTGGCCAATACCTGGACAGGAGAGAGAGACAACCTACCATCAGCATGGAGACGATGCTGACCGACTACAAAAGGGGACCAATAGAACAGAATAGAATATAATAAGCATATAATCTGAATGGCTTACCATGTCGATGACCATCTTGCGTAGCGACTGGCGTTGTTTCTTGGTGAGGTTCTGGAAGATGTCGCAGTTGTCCTCCTGTAGTAGCTTGAAGCCCACAGCCAAATGATGGTTCTCCAGCACAGACTCATCATTGTACATCAGCGCCAGCTCAGAGTCTGGACAGGGAGTAGAGAGAGATTTTATTATTATTATTATGACTACTTGGTTGTTGAAGGGAAGTGGTATCTCCATTCCAAGTAAAAACTGTTGAATGCAACCCCTTTTTCCCCTATTAGGGAAAACAACAATTTAACTTCCCAACTATGCAAATTGCCCCATGTGTATAGAATGAAATTTCCACTTACTGGTATTGATTAGGAATTGGTTGGATACTCCGGGGTGGTCAACATCATGGATAGCTGCAGCAAAGATGGCTGCTAGGATCTCAAGATCTGTGAAGACAGCCTGGAGAGGAGAGAGAAAGAGAGAGAGAGAGAGAGAGAGAGAGAGAGAGAGAGAGAGAGAGGGGGAAGAAAGAGGGTTAAACAATTTCTGAAGATGAAAAAATAACAGAAAGCAGAAAGAACAGAACAGTAAATCCCTGCCCACTAACTATTGATTCCCACGGCTCCGCGCGAGAGAGATAACAGCCCTGGCGTTATCCATGAGCAACTCCGAGACTGGATTTACAGTTAACAAAAACATCTGATTTTTAACCCTAATGCGACCCAGGAGATTTCATTGTTTTTCTCACATTTTTTCCTGCAGTGAAAAAGCGCAGATACCCCGAGTCACAAGAGGCCAGAAAAATGCTGTTCTGAATTGTTTCCTCAACAGAGAAAACGCAGAAAACATAAGAGAGGAAAAATTTAAAAAAAATGAGGCATGAGAGGAATAGTGTAGGAGGGAAGAAGGGAGGTTCTCTTGGAGGAAACTCCAGTGTGATGGTTCGGGCAGAGGAGGGGAAAAAATGATTCAATGGAAGGAGGCTGAGCTCTGGATCCAGGAAAGTGGCACTAAGGGTGATGTAAGAGCACACTCCTCTCATTTAGTTTTCCCTTATTGCTGTCGATGTATATTCGTGCCCAAGTCAGAACTGGGGAAACTTTGCCGCCTCCGAGCTTGGAGGGTGACATAGTGTTGGTACAAGAACCTGAACTGAGGTATTGAAAGCAAACCCAAACCTGCCCCGAAAAACCTTTCAAAGCTATGACTTACATCCAGGGCGGGGGTGGAGAGGAGGATGTGTGTGGACTGGGCGACGTCGGCAGCGTGCAGGCTGTTATGGTAGGCCACATCTGAATGGTAGTGGTCCTCCAGCGTCATCATGTAGGCCACGAATGTATCCACCGGGATCTTAAAGGTCTTCAGCAGGTCTCGCTCCTGTGGATAGGAAAAAAATAACATGGGAATATAGTTGGGAGAATAGTCATACGGCATTTGGTGGACGCTTTTATCCAAAGCGCCTTACGGTGCCATGAGTACATATATTTTTAGAATGTGGGGGTCCCAGTGAGTCGTGTTTAGAATGTGGGGGTCCCAGTGAGTCGTGTTTAGAATGTGGGGGTACCAGTGAGTCATGTTTAGAATGTGGGGGTCCCAGTGAGTCGTGTTTATACCTGGAAGATGGCGTACATGATGCAGGTGAGAGGCCGGTTGTGGGAGTATTCCGAGACGGTGAAGATGTTCAAGCCCCACTTGTTGAGGTCCTCCAGCTCCTTGGACAGCAGCTCCTCCTT
>OMOV01098204.1:0-13544 GCA_900312565.1 Beryx splendens | reverse complement strand
GGCGGATAGCCTTCCAAGATTTACGGAAAATCTACCCGCATTTGGCGCTTGGCGACTGTTAATTTCTGACCCTGCCTGGTGGCGTCCTCTGACTCCAGACTGGGCAGCAGACACCGCTGTCTCATCATCTCCCCCAGTAGTCAACTCATATGCTCATCTCATTCACAGTGAAAATGGCTGCTTTGTGTATGAGAAAGGTCCCAGAAAGGTTTCCGTGTGTGCCAGTATGCAACACACATGATTTTCCACTGAATATTTTGGGGTTAAAGGGCGTGAGGCAGCCTCGCTGGGAAAGTGCTCCAACATCAATGACAACATGTATGGATATCATTATTACCCTGCAGGGATCTTAATGTATGTTTCTGTATGTCTCCACTGTATGTGTATGCAGAGCCGGCCCGATGCATAAGCGAACTAAGCGCCTGCTTAGGGCCCCCAAGAGCAGCTTAGGGCCCCCAAGAACACTTGAAATGTTTGGGTTTTTTGTGATATATTAGGGAACTTTCATACCGGATAGTCTGCTTCCTTGGTTCGCATCTGCTGCGAGAATGATACATTGTTTTGTTTTTCAAACGGTCCAGAGAGGTTTGCGGCTCAGCCGGGAGACTCCGGTAATCAGCCTCAGTCTCCCGGGATGGAAAAAATAAATTCCCATTGATTTTTTGACGACTGAAATTATAAGAATGTGTGTGTGCCTTTGGGTACGTTGTACGTCGGGTGCGTCCACTGCGTCGGATGAAGGTTATTTTCATTTTTGCTGGGCTGTGCTTTTTACATATTTACTGTGTTGGTTTTCTTGGTTGTAGGTTGCATATTTAGCAACTGGCAATGTGTGATGACGGTTAACGACATGCACGTTGCGCATTTGGCATTGCGTAATGGTGACAGCATATGGCAATTTGGCCACAAAACACGTCACGAATGACGTAAAGTGCAAATTTCCATAGTTTTGTATGGTAACGTTGTGTGAGAGAGAGAGAAAAGCACTTGTGACACTCGTCTTGAAAGGTGCTGTACAAATACAGTTTTACTTCCTTACTTACGAACAGCTTTTCTTCTGTCTCTGGTCATGTGGAAATAAAGATTATATTTTATTCTATTCTACACACGCTAGCCATCAGGTGGTGTCAGGTGGTGGTCTGAACTCACCGAGCTGTCGATACCCAGGGTCAGTAACATGATGAAGAACACGATAGCCCAAAATGTGGATCCAGGCAGTGTAGAAATTGCTTCAGGGTAGATGATAAACACCAGTCCTGCCCCTATACATACAGACACGCATACAAACAGACACATGCACACACACATATCCATACCCATACACACACACAAAATGTATGACTTTCATAAACATGCCACATAATTTCTCATACTGAATATCACATGTAAAGAGGCATATACAAAGTACACTGCTTGACGTTGGAGAGAAAGCAGTCTTTGCTCTTTAGTTGGCCTCCTCATCAGGCCAGGTTTTGGACATAAAAAAGATATGACAGTAATGGATAGTGGAAAAAATGCTGCAGATTTTGTATGTAATTTTACTGAGCTCGGGAGTGTCCATCTTCTAGGGGAAAAAATGGAAAACAAAGTGCTAATTTGTGCATGTGACCTACCATTGTTTGCATACAATATATAAAAAGTGTGGCCAAGTTACATAAGAAAGTGTGCAACTAGATAATGTGTGCATGTGATATCCTGATATATAGAGCCAATCTGTGTTAGAGTAGTGTGGTAGCAGTGTTACAGGCAGTTAGTGTACTGTGTCTGTGCGATCAGCACTTACCCTCTGTGGCCACATCTTCTATTTTCACCCCGTGTTTGTAAGCCATGTATCCGAGCACAGAGAAGATGGCAAACCCTGAGAAGAAACTGGTGACGCAGTTCACCGTGCTGGTCAGGAGAGCATCCCTACAGGGAGAAAACACACACACAACACCAGGAGATTGAAAGAGAGCTTCTAAATTCCCACTTTTTCCAAACCTTACGTTCTTGAGCAGATTTGGAAATGTTGGCTGGATGTAAAAAAGAGACGGAAGAACAGCTTTATTTTTTCCATGCTTTTTCAGACTCTGTCAGAATGTGGTGTACTGTATGAGCGCTGTTGTAAAAATAAAGAGATCAAGATTTAAAATAATCTGATCTCCTGCCGCAAAATGTATTAGCCTGCCATAAAAAACACCCTGCCAGTATCATGCTAACCATAACAGTAACAGTATCTAAACATTTCCACAGACTGTCTCACTGACATTTATGAGCCATAGCTAAAATCACTGAACTGCTGTTTTTCTGTGAGCTTAAAAGGTCCGTAAATTTAGAAGCTTTTTTATGAAGGTCGGGATTTGTGTTACTTGGTGTCTTACATGCTTTCCATGGGTTGATCTTCAGCCAAGACACTGTGTTTTTCAGAGGGGCTTTTCAGGTTAATGAGGAGTTTGTGTTCTCTCCTCCTGGTTGGTGGTTTCATTTATAATTAGTGTGCTGTTCTGTGGGCTCTAACCTGTGATTGCCTGACAAAATGAACGCAGTCAACTTGACCTTGGCCGCCTCCTGGGCTGATGCAGAGGAAATCGCTTTATGAAGTCTTTTCTTCCCCTTCTTTATTCTTTTTATATTGCATGTGACAGAAAATTTCAGCTTTTATCCAGGCCAGCTCTTGACTCTAGCCCAGGTCATATACACTCCTGCGCACACTCATATGCACAAATACACACACATGTGGTACCATCAGCTAAATGGATATGACAGATGTATGTTGCACAGCTACAGTTTATGGCAAAAAGGAGTTGTCTGTTTAAAGGCTGCTTAATAAAATTGTAACCCGCAGGTCATTTGCCACACTGGGTGATGCAAATCACACCTGCCGCAGTCAGGTGGGATTTCACTTCACTTCAACTTTGGAGGAAGGTGGAGGGAAGGGCAGGGCAGGACAGGAGAGGAGAGGTCCACAATGCTTACAACATACTGTAGTACAATAAACACACTGATCTATCTTGCATTACACTTTACCCAGTTTGAGATTACTGATGTGGCTGGGGGTGCTCCAGCAATGAAAACATTTCAGCACTATCTATCTCCTGTAGACATTCGGAATAGCTCTATCAAGACGTGTTTGGTCCACTGGGTATATTATATTTACCACCAGGATAGGTCAAACTGCTGTATTGCCAGCAGCATCTGCCTCCCACAGTACTGCTGTATCCTATTAATGTGGAAAAAGATTAGCAGAGCTCACAACCTCACAACCAAGGGAGAGCAGTACTATGACAGAACAGTAAACACACAGCCTTTGGCTATAATCCTGCTATAATCTGCAACCCTGTCTGGCCTGCACTTTATCTATCCTGTTACCACCTGGCCAGAGGGGTCAGCTGGATAGATTGATCCAGTTAAACACAGGAAAAGAGACTGCATAAGAAACAACAGGAGGCTATATTGCTATGGGCTTTATTGTGGGCTTTTCAAGATAGCGAAAGTGACATTGTTTGAAGTTAAACAGCGTAAGGTCTTACCGGTAGCAGTTGTTGTCAAATTTATTGTAGCTGGCAAATGCAATGAGCACACCAAATCCTGCTCCTAGCGAGTAGAAGATCTGGGTGGCAGCATCAATCCACACCTAGGGCAAGATCAAAGGGCAACAGCTTAAATGAGGGAAAAAACATCTGCTTCCGAAGTCTCAGAAATCCTAAAAAAAGGATGCTCTCAGGCTCAAATTCTACACAGAGGATTTAAGGTGCTACATTTCCTGAAACAGCTTTACAGCTTTACCCTAATTACACATCACCTTTTGGCTCTACTTAGATCTTAATACCTAGAAAGTACGTTCATTTGGCACTCACACTATGCTCTGAAGGGTCAAAACAGTTTACTACTGCTTTGCAGCAGGCTTCATGTTCATTGTGCCTTCTTTCCCACATCACTAATGTCATCAACAGACTCTGATAGGTCACTCAGGCATCAGACCCTTCACTCCTCTATAGCTGTGCACTTTAAACTTCATCATGGTTTATACTAGCCTACATAGCAAACTGACCTCCCATCCAGCTCTAGCTGAAAGGTGACGGTCTAGAAACCTGAGATGGTGCTAAACAATAGCTGGAATGCACTCAACCTTTGACTGTAACATTTTATTGGTTGCCAGATACACGTCACTCAAATGAGGGTAGGCGGCGCCATTAAGTTGAGTGCCCAGAATATTTACATGCGAATGTAAATATTAACGCCCATCTGTTCATTTTAAAAAGATTTCTGGGTCCTTTTGTTGCAGTTATTTTACATGGACTGCTGCAATACACTGACAGATAGCATCATCATGACATAACACATACTGGCATTTTGTATAAGGAGCACTTTTATGTATGTATGTAATATGTTATCAACTATGTTTGCGAACAGTTCATTGACTATATTAACTAGCAAGTCAAGTAGCCTAAGGTTACTGTATTCTCTATGGATGAGATTAAAGCAGCTGATCAACTAGGGAGCCAGAGAGCTGAAATCATATTCATATAAACTGCTTCTTAATTAATATCATGAGTAAGGGAGCTTGTGTTTTAATCAATGAATGGTCATTTATGGGAATGCTGTCAGTATGTATATAGAGATGGTTAAAGGGTCTTGCAGCTAGTCAGATAGCTAAGATGTAAGGTTGATTCAATGCTCCCCGCATCTCTTTCATGAAATCATGAAAAACAAGGAAACATGCTGGTGATTTGTTGGCTGTCAGTCCTCCCCACTTCCAACATCAGGTAAATGGATCAGGCCACTTGGTTGATATGGAGCTTTAGCGAAGGTTCAGTCAGGAAGACTATCTATAGGCCTGTAGTTTTACTTCTCATATCATCCTGCCATTCACATCTCTCACGCATGCTCACTCATAATTTCCTTGCTGTCATTTCCCGGACCTTCAATTGAGATATCAGCTGTTCACATCTATCCAATAGCACAGCGACACACCTCCATTGTTAGCCTATCATCTTGCTGCTGTCTTTTTAAGTATGTTTCTCTCTCTCCGCTTTAGTCCGTTCATGCTGCTGTTACGTGCACCGCTCCACCTCCCCGTCACCGCCCAGTCTTCGCAGATTCATCAGCTTCATCACTCATCAGCCTCACCAGCCTCATCAGCCTCAGCAGAGTCATCAGCCACCACCACCACCAGTGTCTGGACTCCACGGGGGGATCTACCTTGCTGCTGCTCAGGGCCGGTGCCTCTCGATTACAAAATCTCCCTGTAGAGTCTAAGCGCCAAAGACTTTCTTGTCAAGACTTCATTTTCACTATATTATCTGTTATAATAAACAATTATCTTTACTTCATTCACTTGTCTGTCCTGATTGAGATGTCATTGTGCTTTTTGTCTTGTCAGATTTACCAGATGGAAACTGAAAACCCCAGTCGGTTTCCTTTGGAGACCTTTTGCTTGCAGCTCCAAACACATAGTTGGCATTTGCAGCCTCTGTCAAGTGGAACCTAGGGGTCCCTGGTTTCTGGCTGTTTTACAACATTTGAATTCAGTCTATACATCATTGCTATGGATGCGCTGCAAGGCTGAATGTGTACTTGTTCTCCTACCTTATCGCATATGCATTAGCTACCCTGGTGGAAGCTTTTATCTAAAGTACCATACAGTACGGTGCATGCACACATTTTCAGATTGTAACTGTTGTTGGTGCTATACTCTACCCACTGAATTACAGGAAAACAGAAAGAAGCTTCTCTAAATCCACACAGACACCGATGTGAATAACTCCACAGAGCAGTGTGATGAAAGGTACAGTATGTGATACTTTACGGCAGATAGGTAGCATTGCTCTCTAGACCAACAAGCCCTGTCGCTAACCTTGGGGTTGTTGAGCTGTTTGAAGTCGATGTGGAGGTAGGCCCTGATCCCGTCCATGGCCCCTGGTAGAGTGATGCCTCGGATCAGCAGCACAAACAGGACCACGTAGGGCATGGTGGCCGTGATGTACACCACCTGAACACACACACGCACACACACACACACACACACAGAATAAATGGGTAAATGGCCAATACTGTATCATAACAAAAATAAGTCATATTGCTTCTTATTCCACCATTCTATCACTAGATACACACACAGGCTTCCCTGAATCACTTGCATGCTATAGAGTTAAATTTGTACTAAACACCTTTTGGTCACCTTTTGCAGTGTGTGTGACCCGGAAACAAACGTGTGTGGTGTGGTACGTTGTTGGCCTTGTCCTGTTAGCAAGTCTTCCCCTGTCATCGGTCTCCTCCCTCAATTCTCCACTCCACTTGGGTAGGCAAAGCCTCATTTATAGAAGAACTTCTCTATTTTTGTACTTTACCCATTTTAATATAACAATCTTAATAAAAGACGTAATATTTTGATATTGTAGTTACAAATAGTTTTTAAACTACTTTCCATAGCAGCTTTCGGCGTCCCTCATTCACACGCTAACTTTTAATAAATAAACTTTTTTTTGTGAGCTTGAAACCATGTCTCTGTTTCATTACAAATCTTCCCGTGTGCATTTCATAGAAAAGGAGTATTGTATAGAACATTATTTCCTGGGGTGCAATTCCCTAGGTGTCATAGTCGGTAATTCAAGGTATCAAAGCCCCCATTAAGCCTGGTTACACATTTCCTATTCCCCTTCATGGATTCCATCACTCCATGAATTGTATGATTATGTTCTGCACTAACATAGCGTGCCAAAATCCTGACAAAGAAAGAAAGAGAGCATGATAGGGCACAAACGTGACTTATTACACTTCCCTTTATGACTGTATTCATACTGTATGCTACATTGCTTGAATGCAGGTAGTTATACAGTCTAATATAGTAAATGTGTAGGGATGGGACAATATATCAAAATTCAATATATCGCAACACAAAAATGTAACAATATGTATTGCAGGGCAGAGAAATTAATCATGATATTAGCTCCATTTTATAACATTCTAGCAAGCCGATGCCATTGCTAGAAAGATTTGTGGCTCAGAAATAAACATAAATCTGCACAGTCATACTTGATATGTACTTTACAATCTGCAGTACGTTTTGCACTGTCCCTTTGCATTGTATGTGAGAGCTTAATGTCCCTGCACCATGTGCAGTATGCCAGTATAAGTGAATTTCTCTGCATGTTGAAATATCTCAGCCCCAGTGTCACAAAGACAAATTCCTGTACATGTATTGTAGTTGTTGGAATAAGAAAGTGATTTGGATTCTAATTCTTCTTCAGAAGGAGAAAATAATTAGAGAAAGCAAACGCACCTTGCCCGAGGACTTGACACCCTTCCACAGGCTGAAGTAGAGGATGAAGACCACCGCCACCAGGCACAAGGACAGCTCCCAGCGAGGCGCGCCCAGGTCCTGGATGCCCCTACTCTCATGAAGATGCAACACGCCCCGCCTGCAGAATGCACACCATAATTACAGAGTTAAAAAACAATCAAAGACACAAAGACATTTCTGTGATGCAGCAAGTATTTTAAATGAATGTGCTTTTATTACTACTTAACAAACATCATATGGTGGATTTTTTTGTATGGCAGGTTATTTTCCCTGGCCATCCTTTAACAGTTAATGGTGCTTTTGTCTTGTGAGCCCACCCAGGTTATACTTGGCTGGGGAAGACTCAACAGAGCAGCCCACGCATGAGGAGCCTGAGGTGGAGAATGTGTTAGGAGGTGGACTGGGACAGAGGCCCTCTTAGGACAGGCATAACAGCACTCCACCCTACCACCATTTCAAACACTTCACTTTTCTGTATACTCCGTCACTGAAGTCAAGTAAGTGATTCTTGTAAGAATTTTATTTACGCAACATCAAGTGACCGTTGTCAGGTATCTGAATAAACATTACAATGGGGCCTGTATAAACCCTATAAATCCCCTGATTTGAGCATTGAATTATACAGGACTTTAAAAGAAAGAAGTAAATTTGATCTAAAACTAATGTAGATTCAGTGTCTGGTATCAGCCAAATGATAGAAAGGTTGGATCATACAGCCATCTATGGGGTTTGCCTGGGATTTGGCCTGAGTTGGCCTCTCTTTCTCTCTTTCCTTTCTCTCTCTCTTTCTCTAAGACAAAGAGAGAATACACACACGCTGCTTTGAAATATTTTGTCAGTTAATGAATCAATAACCTCCATTCCCCCAGCGGCGAACACCTACTGTCAGATGAGGATGGGCGTTCAAAGGTTCAAGAGTTTTATCATCACATAAATAATCATGGGGAGACAAATAGTGTCTCTTCCTTCCCTATGTAAATATTGTTTCCTGCTGTGAGCTCATTCCTCGAATGTCTGGTCAGAGTGCTGGACGACAGCTGCTTCAACATGTCGGCTGCTAGGAAGCACGCCACTTCAGTTCAGAATGGAGAGAAGGGGCAAAGTTCACCAGATTCATGACACAACAGTATTGTTGCCACTTAAGACAGGAGCCGCTGTCAGACTTGTTGTCTTGTGACATTAAGGAGCCACTGTAGAAATTTTAGCGTTCATGTGCCAGGCTCCCTCATCATTTTACTGTGTCAAACGTAATCATGTTCAGAAGAGGAACACCACAGAATTTCAGCTGAATACATGTTTCATGCATTAGTAACATACGCTGTTGTCTCCCGTAACTAGAAATGAGAGAGTTTATCCTAAGACGTTATGTCACACTGATCCTACATTAGGAAAAATGAAAAAGGTATCTTTTGCGATAGTACCGACTATGTTTTTCTGGTGACAGGGATACATCTTAGAGATTCAAACTGATGCCAATACTGTATAGCTCAAGTAGATGAACTGAATGAAACAAACATTGAACCAGTCATGATCAATGGAGTTGTATTCAGGTTGGTATCACAGATTAAAATCTTTCTTCCCTTGTTCCTAACATTGGGAAATAACTTGTTGATGTTCACAAATACTGACTGAGCTGTCCTATGGCATCAGAAAAAAAGAAAGCAAGGGAATTCTTAAAATGAGTTGGGAAAGACAATGGCTCAAGCTCTGTCAAATTTATAACCCCTAAGCAGATGGATCATGGAGATCTGTCCGTCCAGCTGAAGCCTCCCCTAGCAGGCAAAGAGGAGCCATGCGTGGCTCCAACAGCAAAGACAGACATCAGGGACAAGACGTGATGTTACGCTCTCAGATGTGTCTCCAAAGCACAAAAGCACTGCGGAAAGGATTGCATTTTATTGGCGTATCAATATCTCGCAGTGGACCCTTTTCATGCACTTTTGTTCCCCCGTGTGATATTAAGGGTTGATAAGTAGAGGATCTGCATCTGGATCTGATACTCAGGATGCTTACACAAGAGCGCGTCACGAAAAACTTCAGTCACACGCAACCTATCTTCAGTCCCAGTGGACCATGGGATCTGTGAGACCCATCTTCAGCATCCTATTTAATTACCTTGGGCTCATGATACATTCAAAGCTAGACAGTCTGGAGGGAGGCAGATAGAGGAGTGAAGACGTATGTTCATCTGAGAAGGAGAGTACACAGAGTCTGTGCTTCGCTCTGAACTAGGCTCGGACGTCAAGTGTTGGTGCTGTGATGCCCCAAGGCCTCCTTGTTCATCTGATAGTGCACTGCCAGTAAATGCTCCCCATAACATCAATCCATGTCCCTTTGGCCCAGTTGCTCTAAACATAATCACTCTTATCTGCACTCCCTGAGCTGGTTATGCTGCCGTCCCAACACTCCATGCTGCTGCTCAGTTGGTGTCTGCGTACTGTAGGCTGGCACACCATTGCATGCAGCCTGGGCTTGACATTGGTTACAGAGCAGGAAACAGGGCATGTAATAAATTAAAAAAACAACCCAAAAAAGAACAGAATGCAGACTTGAACCTCTTGACTATCAAAACACAGCGGATGGGACTGATCTAATACCAATTATTTTCTCCTTGTTATTTTAAAAGTAATCCTTTCAACAGAATATGTTAAATTGGGTGTGAGATTAAAGTCAAAGCAAAGCAATCTTCTTAGAGTCTATGCAATTAGATCTTTTTAATGAAGGCCATTTATCAAGTCCGGTTATGCCTGACGTTAAGGCAGATGTGGTTGCTTCAGGATGTGGGATCTATAGAAAAGGTTTGTGTGCTGATGAGACAAGTTGATGTTATATGGGATGTTTATAGCATGTAAACCGATTTCAATGTTGCTAAAAAGTATGCAACGACTATTGGGGAAGTACTGCTTATATCAGAGTCTGACCATAAGGTATAGATCATGCAGTTTGGCTCAAAGTGCCAAGGTTCTTTGACATGTTTTACATCGTCGTCATCATGTAATAAATTCTGTAAAGTTATTAAAATAATAGATATGATATAGAGTAGTCGGCAACGCATTACATATTGTTCTATGAATCATCTCTGTGGGGTATAACAACAGATTCTGTGAGGTTTCATTTATCGCTCGAGGCAAGTTGTCAAATCTCAGAGTCTCAGTCTGAATAGTCTCAGAGAAATACCTAAACCTCTGGTCCCAGGTCAGCTTTTTGGCAGAGACCAGATTTTTGGCTGTCCTTAAATAGCCTCTTCCACTCCACATCTTCCAAATAAACCCAGTCATATGTTTTGTATTCACTTTCATAATAGCTATCACTCAGACAGAAAATGAAGCCATCTGGAAGTTTGTATGAATGTGTTAAATCCACACCTATTATGCTGAAGTCACACCAGCTTGCTCATCCCGGTCACAATGATTTTTGACTGAGAATATTCACTGGAGCATCGTCTGGGTTTTTAATCCTTTTCAAAGCGAGGGCAATTGAAAAGAAAGAAAATATCCTGTTAGAGTAGGAAACAGGTGTTAGTCTGTAACTTGCTCCAAAAGGGCAGACTTGATGTTTTTCTGTAATTTACCCTTTTAAATGGGGGTCAGAATGTTCCCACAATGAAAGCCGTTGTCAGACTTAACAATGCTGTATAATTGAGACACAAGACTGTGATGCCTCACTGACGCAAAATCCTAATTGCTTTTTAATGCTACATGTAGCAGAATGGTGTAAATCATTATAAACTTCCTCATCACCTATTGTATGAGATCACTTTTAGGAGAGAGGATAGGATGAAATCAGCATATGAGTTAAATGGGGTCAGATGGTCTTAGACTTCATAGGTAATGTCACTGAGGAGTGAAATACCGAGTTGAAGTGAAAATCTCTGTAGAAGTTGTGTGTCCTGCATTATAACAGGTCAATGCATTTGAAATCAGCTAAGTTAATACACTGCTAATGCGTATTGATACATTGCTCTAGTTTTCTTGTCATTATGGGACATATTTGGTGCCATATTTGGTGGTGCTGGATGATCCGTGCATTCACCTTACAGTGCTTTGCGCTTGCAAATGGCACACAAGGTACTGATTATAGAACAGCTTCTTTGTTCAATTAGAAATGGCCTGCTTGTTTTAACCTTTTGTAAATATGATAATAACAGCATTTAAAAGGAATGGTCATGTAACTGAATTTGGTTGAGGCTTCCTGATGATTTGAACACAGCTTGTGAATGATGTAGAGATTCTAAGAATAGGATTTGTCTCGAATGAAATTCTGTCAAAATTTTCGTGATACAATCTAATGATAGCAATAAATGTGTCACCAACCCTAAGCCTAAGAAACAGTGGCCATACTGATCTGCTTTGATCATTTGGTTGAATTTGATCATTTTGAGGATTGATCAAATTCAATAAAATATATTAAACTTATGAAATATGACACAAGAGAGTAGCCTGTAGGAATTATAGAACCTAACTCCGATGGTAGTTATCACAATTCATCCTCAAAAGAACCAGGGACCTATTTATCCCCACTGCTTGCTTAATTTGCACATGAAATATTGTAGCACCTTTGGCCTGCATGCTTCAGATTTTTATTGTAATTTCCAGCTATTGACTCCCTGTGTTCTCTTATCAACAGATGTCCAGTGGTATTTGCTGCGATGATTTGTTATGTGTTTTAATTGTGTTTTTAATGTTTGCTTTTTATTGTGTGCTGTCAACATGTACTGTTGCTTTATAGTGACGTCACCAATCTACAAAAACAGGCAGGGAAGGAAAGAAACGAAAAAAGGAAATGCCATTTTTCATGTGTGTATCACACATTTATGGTTATATAATTATACTGTGGACACAAAACTGTCAATCACAATCACTGTTGTTGTTTTACTAAAATTAGAAACAAGTGGCTGGCACTGAAAATGAATGTCACTGTGTGAAATGCATTTCTCCGGAAAGCTTGTTATCTACACTCGGCTAACGATGCTACTGCCGTAGAGCTTTGTAAACATGATTCAGTGAAGACACGTGAATCATAAATAATACAGCTTTATAATAAGATCCAATATTTGTCCCAGTCTATTGCTTCTTGCCATGCTGATTCTGCAATGCTATTGAAATATTACCACAATTGTTTTTTTTGGCATTTGAATTCCGACAGTTCAAAGTAGGGAAAAACAGAAAAGAGAGGAGCATGACATAAAGCTCGAGATCGAATCCAACCCAGTAAGTTGTGTTTAGCGACTTAGCCCACTGAGCCACCAGGACGCCCCTAATGAAACGTTTATTCTTGTTTTATTGCGCTGCTTATCACCCTCCTTTTTTGCTTGGAGACTATCCAAAGAGCTTTTTTTTTTTTTCAGGACAGCTGAAGGCGGAGGCGGTGAAGCCAGTCCTGCAGAGCTGCTTCTGCCGTGCTACGCTGCTCCAACTGCAATCCAAACTGCTCCACAGATTGCAGTGTGGGGGTGTAGGCTCTGTTGAGTCTAGACTTATTACACTTACAAACATTACCTTACAAATAAGGTAATGTTTTGCTTTAAAATAAGTATGGAATTGAATTGAATGGCATAATAAAGAGAATATACAAGAGTTTGCTTAAAAGGGGCAATAAGTACGGTTTTTACTGGCCCATAGCGCAAAATGACCATAATTATATCTGCGGGGGTTGATAGGGTTGTTGATCAGTACCAACGACTCAGCAATTACTTCATCAGTAGTGTCACTTATAAACATTGCATACACACAATCAGGACTTGAACGATGTCTATAGCCCTTTCCATGCACAGGTTGGAATTTATAAAAAACAAACTTGACGTGAGAATGTGCGTACCTCTACTTAGACCCAGGCATACGCACAATTTGGACGCGCTGAGAAATGGAGATGTCGATGTCAAAGTAGTAAAATAAAGTAAAATATTCTAATGACATTTCAGCCAATTCTAAATTACATGGACATAATCGAGAGGAATGTCCAGCCCTTCATCATTTATGTGTTGCTTGATTAGTTAACCCAAAAAGCATCTCCCTATTTGCAATGAAGTTTTTGTATGCCTGCATTGTTCGTTCATCCAAACAAAACTGAAATGACAGCATGTGTAAGGTGTGTTTGTATGCCACATTTAGTCTTTATGTCAAGTCTTTGTTTAATGGATGACACTGTAAATAGGCTGCTTTCAACTTATGTGTTCTTTTTCTCAAATTATTGCATAATGTAAAGACAATATTTAAGAATTTGAAATGAAATGAATTATATCGAACACTAATTTGTTGTAGAT
>OMOV01098202.1:0-12307 GCA_900312565.1 Beryx splendens | reverse complement strand
CGCGCCGCCTAACGTTACCGTCTCTACCTCAACCATTCCGCTCTCCATGGCCGCCGGGCTGCACCAGGGCCGCCAGGCCGACCTGAGCACCATCGTGCATCAGATCAACCAGTTCTGCCAAGCTCGGGCCCAGTGCGCGGGAGCCACCTCCATGTGCGAGGGCCAGATCGCCAACCCCAGTCCCATCAGTCGCAACTTGCTCATCAGCGCCTGCTCCAGGGTGTCCATGCACAGCAATCCTGCCACCCCTGGGTTCCCCCCACACAACTGCATTATCGGCCCCCCAGAGAAAGCCACTGCCCCGGTGGGGGCTCACCCTCCACCTAGCATGGCTGCTATGAACCACTTGCCTGCCTACCACGCTGATATGAAGCAGCAGCACCACCTCCAACAGCATCTGCATCAACAGCAGAATCAACAGCAACAAATGCAACAGCATCAACAACAGCAACAGCATCATCATCAACAACAACAACAACAACAACAACAACAACAACAACAACAACAACATAACAACACACAGCAGCAGAAAATGCGCTCTTGGAATCAGCACCAGTTGGCTCACTTACCCCATGTTCAGAACGGTGGGACCCACCCCTGCAAGCAGCCTTCCCGGGACCCCGGCTTCCCTTATAAGGGCATGAGCTACCCCCCAGAGGTGTGTGTGGGTCAGCCTTACACCCTGAAACCTCCTGTAGAGAAGCCCACCCCCTCTCCCCCCGTCAACAACAACGGCATGCCCGGCCCTATGGCCCACTACACCAACGGCCACTACTTCCAGTCCCACATTTGGAACAGCAGCATTCTGCCCACACCCAACAGCGACAGCTCTGGGTCTCAGGACCTAGCCATGCCATTCCATGGTGCGGGCCCAGGGGGGGCCACCACGCTAGACTGTGGGCCCCCTGGGGCGCCCCATTACAGGCTAGGGACGGGCTCCTCCTCCACCTCCTCCTCCGCCCAGACTAATCTGATGCAAACGGCAGATTACTTGGGTGGGGACTTCCAGACGCCCTACTTCCGAGATCAAAATCTGGGGTTGATGGGCAAGATGCACAGGCCTCCCATGAGCAGGGTAGGTCCAGAGGTTGGGGACGGCAGAACCGCTCTCATCCAGCACCCAGGGTACAGATAAGCTATGGCCTTGTCTACACAGCAGTTATCAGAAACCCTTTGTTTAGTCTTAAGAAAGGAAACACACGACATAAAATTAAACTGATAACTTAAACAAATGACCGCTAATGTAAAAGAGGATAAATGAATATATTTAATGAAAAGCAGTAGTTTGTTTTTTTTGTCCCTCTTCTTTTTTTTTAATCAATCTTGCAAGTGATCAATTGACATTTTTTTCTGTTAATGAGTGCTTTTATGTGGCACTTTAGGGAACTTTTTCTTGTGTGTGTGTGTGTGTGTTGTTCATTCCTAGCCCTCTTTCCTCTATCATACTTCCGTCTATCAGTGTGCCTGGATCGGAAAGGATCCTGCATTATTTCTGCATTACTTCTACACCAAGTTTTCACACGCATGGAAGAAAGAAGAAAAAGAGATCTCACACTGAAAAATAGAAACATCTTCTGAGGGATGTTTGTGGGGTTTTTTTTTTTTACAGGGTCATGTCAGGAATTCTCGGCTCTGACTAGTTTTATCAGACAAGTGGCTGACTTTCATTTCGGTGTTTACACTCAAATCTCATAGTGACTTCAAGATTAAACACAATCATAACAATTTCCTCTTGAAGACACCACAGAAGAGAGAGTAACGATCTTGTTTCAGTGCAAAGCCATCACACACTGGAAGACTACAAAGTACAGCTGGAAAAGCTTGCGGTATGCACATGTACAAAGAGGTTTTTGTTCTTTTGAATTGTAATTATTTATTTGTATAATAGGACTGTTTCTGAATCAGGTCACTGTTCAAGGTTGATTCCTCTCCGTCAGTTAAGGAAGCATGTAATCAGGTTGTTTGTACATAGTATAGATCCAGCAGGGAGCAGAAGTGTTGACGAGGCGATGCTCTGTCCTGCTCAAAATGCTGCAATGAATTCAGGTGTCTCTTTAAAAAAACAAAAAGCTTAAAAAAAACCACACTTTTTTTTTTTTGGGCCAATGCCAGTGAGCTTTGGCATCACGATTGTGAAATGTTATTTTATTTCAGTGCAGAAGAAAGTCATGAAATATTAACTCTGACACCTTAAATGGCCAAAGTCAGGTTAACAAGGACATACTCTTTTGAAGACGTGCCATTTTACGTTGCTTTCCTTTTTCCGCTCATTTTCGTAACCTGAAAAATGTATTACTTGAATTGTTGAGATGTTTGTTTTGCAGGTATTGAAGGGGATAGTCTAGTTAGCAGGACAAAACTCAGTTCTGGAGTAGAAGTAGAAGTGTTACTAATGTCATTTAGAAACTAACTATGAACCAAACCAGAGTTTTGATCCTGACTTTGTTGAAATCACAGCAGTAACTTAAGTGAATTAAGTTATGTGTAGTTGCTACTGATTCTGATGTGAAGTCTGCTTGAAAAGACCAAATTGATCACTTGCAAGATCACTTGGAGGTAAACAAAACGGACTTTAAGTTTAAAGTGAAACAGCAAATGCATTGTTTATTTTATTGTACACTGGCTTACCTACTAGACTACTGTAACTTTAAAGTGTAATGACTGTGCGTGAATGTTGCCTGCTGATGTGGGTAGAGCTGAGGAGTGTGTGTGTGTGTGTGCGTGTGTGTGTGCGTGTGTGTGTGTGCGTGTGTGTGTGTATACACACTGATGCCCATGTTCTGTTCACCTAACTCCCTAACAGCCCTTAAGAAGCCTTAAGTATTTGGTCCTTGGACTTTCCTTTGAAAATGAGCATGGTTTTAATGAAAACCCCAAATAATAACGAGAAAGAAGATGGCAAGGATACACAGAAACAGCAATTTCTGGTTTCTTTTTTTGTCTTTTATTTTAATGAAGTTTTTGTTGAATAGAAAGAGCAATTCCTTAGAGATTCTTTATTATGGAAAGCAAGAAATGGAGTAATATTTTGTAATTATATATTTTAGCAATGTGTAGTTACTGGGCTGTAACAAACATTTTTTCCAAGTTTAAAGCTTCAGTTTGCAATTGTGACTATTTATAATACTTGATTTGCTTGTTATTTAAATTTTATTTTCTTCTTTGTTTCTTGTACTATTGCTGTGAAATGGAAGAAGGTCCATAAGCCTTTCTTTTGTGTCAATCTGTACGACAGATAAGAGGCAAGAGCGTGAGAGTTGTGCTACTCTTTTTGTAATATTGTAATAATAAAATAAAGTTCTAATTTATGCTTTGACGTGAGTCGCATTTCAATGCCACTTCAGTCTTCTTTTTTTAACTCTGATCTGCAGTATTAATTTGCATGTTCTCAGTGGACTGACTGACAACAGGTGTCTCACTGGGACGTTTTCATCTGCTCTGCATTCTGCATGGTTTCAATCTTGGAGTAATAACTTTCCTATTGTCAACCTCTGTGACAGTTCAGGCAGATTACTATTCACACACAGAGCTCCTTACATAATCAGCCTTACTTGGGAATTTTCAGAAATTGGAGACGTAAAGAAAGCGCGAGCGAACGGTACAAAGGGCCTCTCTGTACCGCATTTCCCATGTAACCACGACAGCTGGTGCTGAAGGTGGTGATTGCACCAATTTCTGTGCTTTCATGCCATTTATCCAAGCCTGCCACTGCCAAATAGAAACAGGAAGTAGAGTAGACAAAGCAAGCTGTGAAATCCGCAGGACTATCTGGCTGCAGTAGATTTAGCCTGTCTGGCGGTGATGAAAATGGGACTTGTATAAAGGGCGCACAGTGGGAGGGGAGGCACAGCACCTCCGTGATCAGTATTGCTCCATCAAGGATTTTGAGCAATGCAGGGGCCGGTGGAGCGGGCAGGTTACGGCTTTTGTTCCGGTAATATTCATCCCATCCAGGTAGTGGGAGCAAAAGCATTCACCGACGCCTCGGGATGCACCGTTGGATCAAGTTCAAAATCCATTTGACGTGATTGTCTTGGCATTTAAGCAACCTGCATAGCGTTGTACTACTCGGGGAACACACTGCAAGGTTTCAGTGTTGTAAACTCATTTCTATCTCTAATCTTCATTGCAGATTATGTGATATTGCACCAGACAATTAAATATTACTTCAAAGATTTAACTCGAGTCCAGCTGAGAAGTGAGTATCAAAGAGTCAAAATGGCAGGTGTGTGTGTGTCGGGGACGGGAATGTGAATGAATACTGTCTGTAGGTTTGGTCGGGCCGGTTCGGGGGCCAGCGTGATGCTCCGCTGTGTCCTCAGACCGGTGTGAGGGACAGAGGGCTCATCTCTGTGGACTGAGGAGTGTGCTGGCCCTGCCGCCGCCGCCGACTGGCTTCCCCGAAGAAGCCTCTCCAGCTCCTCCCTGTGGGAAGAAGGAGCAAGTGTCAACAAACAGGCCACAGAGAAATAATCACAAAGGTCACAGATGCTGCATCTCCTGAAGCCTGTGCGTGTGTTTCTGTGTCCGCACCTCTGTTTGGGGAGCTGTGCGAGGCCGGCAGCCGGGCGCTATCGCAGCTCCCGGGATCCTCATTGATTATGCCCAGGTTGATGTTCCATTTGTTCCAGTTGACTTCCTCCAGTCTGAGACGACAAGAGGACACATGCTCCAATTACTGTCTGCTGTGTGACGCATCAATCAGCTGTCGGAGGAGGCAAATTAGTGAGGAACACAGTGTACCGAGCATCAACCGGTTCCGCTCACACGGCTGCATCTGCACTGTTTAGACTTCAAGCCTTCGCCTAAACCTTTGTTTCAGGTTTATTATTACTAGTTGCTGAAACCCTTTTCTTTTGCTCCCCAGGGGATTAAATATCTGAGATGCTGCATGGAAGAGAAATGATACTTTGCAACACAGTAGACCTCCCAGGCCCGTATGTAATATAGAGCCTGACCGGGCAATACTGGAGGTCAGTTTAAATATCATACCTTTCACACCACTCGTCCTATAGCCATGAAACTGGACACACATATCCATCAATCCTAATAATGCTCTGTGAATTTGCTTCTATGACTTGATTTGACTTATGATTTTTCACTTTTTAATTTTGGGCGGAAAAAAATTCGAAGAACTTTACAATTTCAGATCTATCAACTCCACACTTTGCCCAACTAGACTCGAAACATGGCTGCCGTTAACCAGTGAACTTGTTAATAGATGTAGCCAATCACAAAATTTGACGTAAGTCTATGGCAAGTCATCCGATCATCACAAAACATAGTAGACATGCTCAGTACAATGGTCCCTATCTGTGACAGGACAGGCACTCCAGTGGGACGTATACTGTGGAAATAGCCAACTGTGCGTGTCATGCAAGACTCCCTCATGTTAAGGACTCATGCGCTGCGTCATCATGTGAGCTGAGAGAGGCTGAGCTGTACGAGCGCACCTGAAGCACCGGCGGCTGTCCTGTCCAGCAGCGGTGCCCAGGTCCTTCTGCACCCCACAGCGGAGCCTCCTCCTCAGGCAGTGAGGCAGCCCCTTCTCCAGGTCCAGGATAGTGATGGCCCGCTGAAACACACATCAAACCATCCACTAAAACAGGGGTTCCTAAACTTCTTCCAGCCAAGGGCCCCCAAATAGATACTCCTTCACCCACTGAGCTCCTTTTGATACGATCGCACCCCAAGGGACCTCATCTGAGAGGGTTTTTGTTGTCAGATATGACTTGGGGAGAGTGAAACCTCTGAAGAAAGCAGTCATCCCTCTACATTCTCATATTCTCACACATAACGTCTAGGGAGTGAAATAATAGCAAAATTAAAGTTGCAACAAAATGAAAAATAACTTTTTCATCTTGTTTCCCATTTTCCATGCCATATATCCCTATTTCACAATAAATGCCCCAAAAATATATATGACTTCTTGTATTTTTATATCAAAACCCCATTACTTTTACTTCCTGGAAAACAGTGCATCTTTAATGATGACTTCATCGTGCTCCAGGAGGCGTGAAAATTCCAACCAATAAAACCATCACAGATTTTTGTTTCCGCCCCTCCCATCAAGTAAAACTGTCTTTCTCTCTCTAACTGATATCCCATTTGAATGATCCCTCCCTGCGTTATGTCCCGCCCCAATATCCCGTTTCAACAGCATGTACATCACATTAAGACTTTTTTTTAAAAATTAAACGCCGTTGCATTGTGACTTTAAACTACACCACAGCCCCATTTGGCCTCACCTGCAGCTTCCAGATGCTGGTGCTCTCGCTGGTGAGCTTCTCCACGGTGCGGCTCATGAGGGCGATGAGCATGTTGAGCAGCAGGATGTAGGTGAGGATGATGTAGATGATGAGCAGCGCGTAGAAGACCCCCTGGTACTGGTAGTCCTCGGTGAACTCCAGGTCGCCCATGCCGATGGTGAACTTGAAGAGCTCCAGCGTGGTGAAGGTGATGTTTCTGTAGGTGACTTTCCGACATTCCTGCCCCGGGGCCGCGGTGCCGAAAAACCGGCCTTTATTTGCGTCTGTGGTGTTGACGTTCATCACGGGAGGCTTTGTGAGCAGGGTGACCACCGCTGCGATGGGGAAAGAGGATTATACACACACACACACACACACACACACACACACTTCAATATGTGTTATATGTCTCTCAAATGTTTTCAGAAGAATCACTGCATGTTGGCTATGTCGTTTCATTCTTTTTCGAGGGTTTCGACCCAAAATGCTCTCTATCCAATTTGAAAAACAACTGATATGAGTTTGGAATTATAAGGTTCTCCCTGGGTGGAGTGCAGCTCTGAAATATTTGACATCCCATTCTGAGTTTAATTTTCAGGTCAGGAATCAGTTTTTAAGAGTAGGTATCTTTTTTTTATTTATTTATTTTTTAATAAATGGCAGGGCTCTTGTTTTGGATGGAGCTTTTCATTTACAGAGGAGATATGAAATACCTGCTGAAAATCCAAAGAGGAAGACAATGTAGACAAAAAGAAAGCGCAGGATATCACTAAGGATCATCTGCAGAGAAGAGACAGACAGAGAGAGAGAGAGACAGAGAGAGACAGAGAGAGAGAGAGAGAGACAGAGGGACTCAGGGTTCAGACTGTTCACTGAGATATTGTTTTTATACATTCCCCTTTGTTTGCCCTGTGTGCGGTGCTGCAGTACCTTCTGTATCATGACACTGTAGATGCCCATGTGTCTGCAGCCCCTGGAGAAGTAGAGCAGGTTGACCCAGCTGAGAGCGAGACACAGCACCAGGAAGCCCAGGTACCCCTCGTTGCCGCAGCAGTACAGCGCGGCCGCCGCCAGGAACAGCACCGCCTGCAGGAAACTGAACAGCCGCGACGCCGCCGTCACCCCAGAGGCCTCCGTCATTATATATAAATCACAAACAGGCTAATAATGCAAATCTGCACCGCCAAAAACAATGCATAATGAGCCGGTCCTGATACGAATGAGCTTGGACACAGAGACGAACAAACAAAATGCGTTCAGATGTGGTGATCAAAGGTGCTGCGTTGGGGTTCGTGTGACTTGTTACTGTACACAGTGTGTGTACAAGAAGAAAAGGAGACATTTGAAAGGACAGTGTTGTATATCATCAAACAGTGATGTTCAATGCATGTTATGCATGAAGTATTGTTATTTACCTTGTCAGTTATCCACGGGAATAAGAAAAATACACCACCAAACAACAAAATGGACCCAGAAATGCAAGGTACATCAGAAATAGCTGCTTTTTAGGGTGGATTTTTCCTTTAATAGCGGTATATACTGTAATCCTATGATACGGCATGCTATGTCTCCACCACATTACTCCTGAGACGTACTGTGTATCAGTGCAGCCAATCACATAACGAGCTTGACAACTTACAAAAGAATCTCACTGTAACCATCAATCAGCAGCGTACGCAGCTTGGGGCGCTTCCTCTTCATGTCTATTATCTGGGGATTTAGAGAACAAGGAATGTGATAAATCATACTATTGGAATGTAGTGTCCTTGAAGGGGGTGAAACGTGCCGTCGGATATTTATTTCAAGTGCAGAAGCGCACACGTACCCCTCTGACAAAGAAGTAGCAGGATGCCAGCACTGTCAGCAGCTGACCTGAAACATACAGGTAGCCCTCTGTGCTGTGCTCTATGGGAAATGGAAGCTGGGGAGCAGAGGACAAGAATCAGCATGGGACAGTTTGGGAGTACATCAAACTTATCAGTCAGTCCTCTCTCTGTGGCGACCAGCTCACCTCATCATCCTTCTTATGGTAGGCGACGATGGTGAAGACAAACAGGTAGACGAGGTAGACCAGGAAGTTGAAGAGAAACATCCGACCTGCGAAGCTGTACCACTTCTGCTCCAGCAGCTGGTTCAGAGGCTCGATCTGCAGCATCTCGTGCCGGTTCTGAAAGCAGACAGAAGTAAGTGATGCTTTTTGCAGAGGTGCGGACTCTAAGTCACATGACTTGGACTCGAGTCAGACTGGAGTCACACTTTGAATTGCTTGAGACCTGATGCATGAAGACGTGGCTAGACTTGGGTTCTGCTGACTTGGGACTTGACTTTGACTTGTACTTGGATGTCTTCAAAAAGCTTCTAAAGGCGTGACAGAAGATTTGTGTTTGTGTAAATGACTTAGATTTAAAGTGATGAGATTTGTTCCACCAGACGACTGAATTTAAATTCTGTTTTCTGAATTTGTATGAAATTATTGAATTTACTGAAGTTGAAACTGATTATAGAAGTAGAAAGATTATAGAAACTATTAAAAAAAATATTTTTAAATACATAATCTATAAAAAAAAAAAGATTATAGACACAAACTCATGATGCACTTTCCAAGTTTTTATCCTATTAAAACAATATTGCATTGAAAAAATTGATACTGGGCTGTTGATTTATTATGATTTGACTTGGTGATCTACATTTAGACTTGAGACTTGACTTGAGACTTGTGCCTCAAGACTGGAGACTGACTTGGGACTCGAGCAAAGCTGACTTGGTCACACCTCTGGTTTTTTGTTCTGAAAGATAGCGGTACATCCTTTACGACTGGGTTTGAGGGTGCTGCGACTCACAGGAATGTCACTGCCGTAGACCAGTATCTCCAGGACCGAGTTGTCTTCCAGTCCGGAGTCCAGAGAGGCCAGGTCGTACAGGGAGGAGTGGATGGGCCCGTATGCCCACTCCGTGAATTTACGGGACAAATGTTTGGTGTGAATCTCTCGGAACTCCCGATGCAGGATGTGCCCAAAAAGCTACAGGGAAAAACAGCGATTAGAACAAACACCAATACAAATGGGTTTGACTGGAAATATGCTCACACTTTCTTTGGATAGTCAAATGCTGATGGATACTCAGCTTAATAATAAGAGACTATAACATGTCACTAAAACGCCTGCTGAGTTTCAGGTGATACTCATACCAGCGCAAAGATAACAGTAGCAGAGTTGGGGTCAATTCATGAATGATCATCAATTCAATCATCAATCAACTGAGGAATTGGAATCTGAAAAACCCCAACAGGAAACAGAAGTGGAATTGAATTGGAGTTTCAGGAAGTTGAATTTAATTCAATGAAATTCTGCAAAATTCCATGTTTTTTGCGATGAAATTATGTATAACACCTAGTGTTATACATTATCAATACTGAATATCATAAACTGTTAAAAGGAACCTTTCAGGTGGTATCTGATGCATAGCATGCAATCATAACACCTCTCTTAGAAGTGGAATTTCATTGAATTGAATGGAATTCAGTTCTGTTTCCTGTCATTCCAATTCAATTCCAGTTCTGTTTCCTGAGAGCTGGGTGACCTTCCAATTCCAGCTCCAGGAATCGAATTGGAATTTACCATGCATTCTCAATTCAATTCATGAATGGCCTAAAGCCTCCTCGGTCTACACTGACAGTGCAGTATCCTTCACATCAGCCTCTAGTCTTTACCCCGATCTTGCCGGTCTTGGCGGCCAGTTTGAGCGGCGTCAGTCCCCGGTTGTTCTCCACGTCCTCCAGCCTCCACTTGGGGTGCAGCCGGGCGGCGGTGGTGAGGATGTGGTCGTACATGGTGGTGATGAATTCGGTGTTCTCCCTGGTGTTGTCGGCCACCACCACCAGGGCGTGCAGCGCCGTGTTGCCCTGAGAGTCCGTCTGCCGCGCATCCACCCTCTGGTGCTCGTTGTCCATGAGGAAGTCCACCACCTCGGGCTGGTTGGTGCAGGCCGCCAGGGACAGAGGCAGCTCTCCTGCAGGGGGAGCAGAGGGAGGTCAGTGGGCACTTTATTCACAGATTTGGTGTTTTTTCTGCGTAGCTGATCATGAGGCATACTGGCATAGTGTGTGGCTCGACCTTTGAGAGGGTTTTGAGAGAGTGGTGCACATCCACAGCCTGTTTCAAACATAGGTATACATTTTATATACATTATTAATACTCATGCTATTATTAAATATATTTCCTGTTTCCAGGTACAGTTGGATTGAATGTTGAATTATTTTGTTAAAATAACCAAATAAGTTAAAATGACATGAATTAAATTATACAGCTTTGTTTCTCATTATTATTGCCATTTTTGTAATTGCCTGTAATTGCACTGCCTTTGAAACAGTGAGAGATCTGGCTTACACACACACTGAACTTATTATAATACAGGAGCACCCCTTTCTTTTGGGACCAATGCCAGATAAAGGCTTGTTATTTCTAAATTATCTTCTTCGTGAAAAATAAATATTATGACATAACTCCTTTTAAGAAAATAAATGGTCATGTTTGCCCACAGCAAAATTATAACCACTTAATTGCATCCATACCTGGGGGGGGAATTATGTATGAGCAGTGAGGACTTGGGTTGCTTTGCCCACATAAAAGATTTAACATTTTATTTGTATGATAACAATCTTTTAGCCCCTCCATGAAGTATTCAACCAAGGTGGGAGGACAAACTTGACATAGGCTACCTATACTGTGTTCACCTGGATATATACAGCAATCAGTGATGTCTCCATAACTGTCACTCAGTTTGCATTATTATACAATTTTCTTCCAGCATGAAAGATACTTAATGTTTGGGCCATCAGAGACTGTTTGACATTGTGGAATATGCAAATTAATTTCACTATTCATGTATGTTCATGTTTGTGTGTGGATGTAATGTTTCTGAGTATTTCTTCGATATGTGCAAAAAAAAAAAGTATTGTTAAAATCCCGAGCTAAAATGAATGTTTTTGTGATGAGTGATGTTTTGTGCCGATAGAGAAATTAAAACAACTTTGTTTCAGGTCGGCCAGATTGGTTGCTGTGGTAACGGCGACTGGAAGGTGGACAAGTTTGGTTTGAAGTAATAATCCACAACATTTTCACGTAAGTAAATATCTGTTTTCTCTATCGACGATTGATGCAACACATTAGTGATTCAGCCTATAGCCAGTTCATGAAAGATTTTACATTTGCTGTTCTAAACGCCCGGTGTCTGGTAGGTCTCTCCCTGAAACTCCTCTGCTGCACAGGTTTTATGTTTCTGGCAGCAACAGCAGCAGTTGGTTTGGAATAAACATAAAAATAACTGAGTGCATGAGCAGCAGTAGCCACCATGGCTAAATAGACAAAGAGAAGAACCAAAGATGTCAACCATAAATAAAAAATAAACAGGGATCTCGCAGAATCAGATTACCACCTTAACCACGGAGTGACTCATCTCCTCAGTAGATGACCTGTGCCCGAGCCTCCAGAAGAGGGCGCTCACATGCACACTGCACAGCCTGGCCTGCGGCTCCGTGTCAGCAGTTCACTCACCGAAGTAGAAGCTGGGGCCATCATGTGGCTGGAAGAACTTCCCACAGGCTTTAGCGTGGACGTCTGCTCCTTTACTGACCAACAGCATGACAAAGTAAAGACTCCTCCTCTCTATGGCAACATGGAGCGCTGTTTGGCCTGTTGGATCCAGATCAATACACAGAGAGGATGGGTATAAATGATTTAGCCATCACTTCTCTTTATATTCATTGATTGTGATGAGATTGGTTGTGAACAGAGCAATGGTTATGCTGTCCCAACTTAAAATGATACAGATATGGACACTAGCAAAACATGTAAACTGTCCAGAAGTTTTTTTTTAAACATTATTCTCATAGGATTTCTGTTTTATTAGATAGTACACAGTGAAAACAAGGAAAGAGAGAGAGAGAGAGAGAGAGAGAAAGAGAGAGGCTGATGAGACAAGAGTCCAAATCCAAGCCCACAACATCACAAGTGCAGTTTACCTTTGTAGTAGCTGTCGGTGTAGGATGTGTTCACACGCTC
>OMOV01098196.1:9690-37540 GCA_900312565.1 Beryx splendens | reverse complement strand
CTGTAAAGTTTCGTGACTGCATCTTGCACGGCTGTGACGCTATCATGTTGACAAAATCTGTTCACAGACATATAAACAACACACACACAGACTCACAAGGTGAAAACAATACCAGCCACACGCTGTCGCGCCTGGTAACAAACAAACAACCGTGGCTTCAGTCACATACCTTATACACCTATATTATCCTAACAGCATACAGTAAAGCCAACTGTTCATGGGAAAAATTTCACCTTGCTGTGATTAACTCAAAAGTGTTGTTGTCAGATAATCAGTCACATCCCGGTTAGTTCGCCAGCTTGCCTGCCAACTTGACTAGCCTACTTGGTCAGTCAGCTTAACCCGATACCTTCGTTCCAATGTGCTGGTCAAACAAGGTCTCAGCCGCCTCTACAGTCGAAAGAGTATCCCTTCATGGTATGCCAGGAGTCACGCTGGGTGACGCATGCCGAACTTTACCGCTTTTCATAGAGCAGCGACTTCACGGTTCGCCATGAACTCCGATCCTGGAAAATGAAGATTTTTTCCCCTCGGTAGGGAAGTTGGAGCTTCTCTACTGCCAGCTGGAGTACACGGTTCTTTTCTTGATATCGATGGAAACGGAGAATAAACGGGCGTGGGCACTCACCTGGCCCAGGCTTGGACATCGGTGCCCGGTGGGCACGGTCCAGCTCTGGTGGCTTGGTGAAGCGTTTACCCTTCAAAATCTCAACAAGAAGCTCAGACATGAATTTCAAAAGGAGACCGCTGGCCCTCGCTACCCTCTGGAATTCCAATTACAGCGCCTGGCACAATTCTCGTAATCGTCCAGCTGGTCTTTGAGGCTGTTAATTCTCAGCTTTGAGGTCCACCACGGCGGTTTTCAGGTCAGTCGAGATGGGAGTCGAATGGAGTCCGACGACTTCTGAACTGGCGAAAGAGAGTTCCTGATCGAGTTTGTCAGCTCTTCCGTGATGCTCGTCCGGTTCTTCTCGAGTTCAGCTACTAGCATAGCGAACATGAATGTCTCCGTCGCCTTTGTTCCTGTGGCCTGTTCGTCCAGAGACGCTACTGTTTCCTCTTTTCTAACCCCAAATTTACACATTTTGGTTGACATATAAGGTCTCAGTTAATATTTGGTAGAAAGTTGAAAGCTTGATGTGTTGTAGTTAGGGGTCGACCGATGTGGTTTTTTAAGGGCCGATACCGATACTGATTATTAGTAATCAAGGAGACCGATAACCGATATTTGGAACCGATATACATTTGCAGTAAAAATGAAAATCTTGGTGTCCTTTTCTTTAGTTTATCCATCTGCAATGAGGGTTTAGAGAGAGGGAAAGTTAAAAGTCTGAAGTCTGACATTGCTCAACGCATGATTATGCTTCATTTATTACAATCTCGAATATCTATTTTATACTGCTGTGAAAACATCAACAAATTTCTCCTTCAAACAACTGCATTTATTCAAGTTTCTTGCCAAAAACAAAATTTTACAATAAAGTGTCACATCATGAACACATCATTATAATTTACCTTCGCCCAATCCTCATTTCTACTGACTAGAGCTTGAACACATCATAATGTAACTCAGTACAACCTGACGGTAACGAGGAGCCGACAGCAGCTCAGTGAGACCCGGCTCTCGGGGAAACTGTGACCCTGTTCCAACTCGGAGCCGGTTACGATCCTCGTCCCTGTTCTGTCCTCCTGACTTGTAGGTCGACTCGGGTCAGACTCAAGTTCTTTTTTGGATTCGTTTTGGTGAAGATTAGGTTGTAACTCAGCTCGTTGTCCACCTTACTACGGTTGGGATAGAGGCGTCCTTTGTTTTAACGTTTCGCTTATGACTTATTGATCCGGGAAGATTGAATCTGTGAATATATATCCAAATTTACTGAACTATCGCATTCAAGTTAGCTCAGCGACACTCAACATTAGCTGACCATCGGCTACCTATAACATGTAAAAACACCAACTCATACGGGCAAGTAATGATGTTCCCAATAGGGAGAGACTACATGGCATGGTAGCTAACGCTAAAACAAGATCCAGTTGCACTGGCACCAACGTTACTCAACTTCGGCATGGCAATATCAGCTGCCTTACCTTAACACAGCACCATTCGCTCACCTGAGCTGCTCTGCTCGAAATGCGTTCCTCTCAGAGCCGTCCTGTGACACAGTGCGTACCCTTCAGTGTTGATAGGCTGCTACTCGTGACGTGTAACCAATCAGATAGTTCTGTGAGCGGGACATTGCTCGAGACCACAGACTGGACTAGTACAGACCGAGAGAGGCGGCTGCCGGCTGCATCAGAGCCAAAATAGCGCATTTTAAATTAATTTATTTTATCTGCCAAAAAAAAAAAGAAGCTGATACAGATAATCATAAAAATGCTGTATATCAGCCAGGCCGATAATCGGTCGACCCCTTGTTGTAGTAGCGCAAAAATGATATTTAGACAAGTTATGTTTAAGAGCTGCCCTCCCCCGCATGGACTCTAGCACGCCATCAAACCGGAAGTCCAGCTGATAAACACCAGTCGGAGTTGGGGGTTGGTGGGTGACTGGTTAAAATGGCCTCTACTGTGAGTGAGAACCAATCAAACAACACCCTAAGAACTGTTTACATGCCACATTTGCTTTTGGAGCCGCTCTGTTGTTTGTTATTTTATTTTTCTTTGCTTTTTTCTCCTCAAAGCAAACTTTTCAAAAACAACATTGTCTCAAAGCTCTTATGTAATCGTAAATCAGAACCAGATTGTGGCCTTTGCTGGTCCAAACCCACCCAAGTGAAGCTCTGGGAGCGGGGGCTCTTTTCCCTTACCATGTGATACAGGTGTCATGTGTTTCGAAGATCAAGGTACTTTTGATGTAGGCAAGAACATCTAGCAGAACAGCGACCCTGTAACCCCACGGTGGTCCATTACTAAATCATAGTGTGGCAGATGTTCTCATGCCTAAACTGTCTCGATGAGGGATGAATCTGCCTGCAATACTGGTTTTCATTTAGATCATCCAGTGATATGCTTACAAAGCCAATTCCAAAAGAAATCATAAACATGTGCCTGGTCTAATATAAGAGTGTTACATAGCGCATATCCAATATGTGGCCAGTGGGGGCGGGGACTGAGCATCTGCCGGGAGGTGGAGGGGGTCAGTGTGGCGCACCTGAACCTAATTAACCTGTATGCTTGTATATATGTGTGTGAGAGTTTGAGCAGACAGAAAAGGCCGGACTGAACCGGGGAAACATGCCTGTGTAGGCACAACTATACAGACTGTTAGACTTAACCCCACAAGGGGTACATTTACCTAAAGACTGTGTACTCCACATATCCACCCTACACCTCTAAGAGACTGAAACTTGTCACACATACAAACCCATCTCCATTCTTTAAAGCGTCAGGCCAAACAGTGAATCTGCGATACTAATATAACGGAATAACACAGCTCATCATTCAACTGCCTCCTACAACAACTGTTATTCTTGACTTGCCACTATGAAAACAGACAGACGTCCCGAGTGTTTCAGCCATGAGGTATCAAAAGCTGGGGAGACGGCCAGCAGTGAAATCAATGTCATTCAGACTCTACGCAACACTTCCTTGATTGAGGCCATATTGAATGTGTGCTTGCTCGGCATTATCCTGACACCTACTGGATGTCCAAAGTGTCTCGCCTTCTCACTGAAATAATTACTATAGCTGTATAATGAAGCTACAGTACAGTATATGGCTTGTAACAACAACCCTGAAACTGACCTAAATAGTAAATCTAAGGTAAGTACAGTAAACGGAGTAGAAGGAATTGTTATAAAAAAAAGGGGCAATCCACCATAGTTGAGTCGTGCAGCTAAATCTGACTATTGCCTGCTGTCATAATGTAACAATGGAAGAGTTCAATAACAAAACAAATAATTATAGTAAAGATAGAACAGATTAACAAATTGTACAACAGATTTCTTTGATGCAGAAAGGATATGAGACACGGACTAATAGCAAAACGATGCTTTACCAGAAGAGGAGATGAACACCAGGCGAATAAGAGCGTGTGTGCGTGTACACACACACACACACACACACTCACACAGAGTAAGAGCCAAGGCTGATAGACAGATGTTGTGCGTATGGTAGTATTGCGCAAGGGAGCTTTTCTTCGGCGATTGAGCACAGAGGGAAACATTTACTTAGTCAAAGACAGGAAGGAACAAACAGAGGCCAAGAGTGCCATGATCTATCACAGACCCACCTATGATACTGCACAGTGTAACCTGATTCAGAGGTACCCTGAGCCTTTCCCGGGGCCTGGCTCCCCCAGAGAGAAAGCATCCAGCCTCGCAATCCAGGATAGAACGGGCGATGATGGCGAAAATCTCTGGATGTGAGAAAGCGCTTCAGCAGTTAAGTCCAGAGAAAGTGAAAAGAAGGCACAAGCTGGGGGACACTGAGGGTGAGCTGTGTTTTGTCACAATGGTTTCCTACAAAAATAAACTTTGTGCCAGGATTGACTTCGCACTGCAGACGCAGACGGGTCAAAGACCTTTACCGAGGTCTGCTCCTCTCTTTTGATTCCCCTCGCACTACTGTGCGACATCCTCAAGTCAAACTGAAGCAGGCGAGGGAAATAAATTTTATGCAAGGGATCATGAACAGGAAAAGGAGAACATGATGAAAGAGTCAGGGACAAATACTTCGAGTGCTTTCTCATCTGTGACGCAGAGGGTTCTGAAACCTTTCATACCGCCTGGCCCCTGTCACTCCGCTTTCTAAACGAGCGAGAACGACTGCACATAAACAAGTCAGAACAAAAGGCTGATCTTTCATGAGTCAGACGCCTTTCTACTACCCACGTGTTTGATGTGGCTATTATAAGCTAGAAGATGTTGCCTTAAATACCGCGCAGAAATTTACCACTTTCAGTTTGCCCTTTACTGCCAAGAGGCTTTCCATACTTCTTAAAGCCGTACTTGTTAATGTCTGTTACAATGAACCACAACTATATGAGCCTGTGATGAAAAGTATTCATCAAAAGGCAAAAGCAATTTCCTCCGACTGGGTTAAAATACCTCAGTTGACCTCTGGACCATAACAGCATATGCCGTGCTTCGCATGGGACAGATTTTGTTCAATACAAAGGGTATCCAATCCATGAGATGCTATTGTTTTTAAATTAGGATTCGTTCCCCCCCCCAGCTCAAAACAACTATGGCAAACTCCTGTGGTCAATCTGCAGCTGAGCAGACGAGCTGATCGGCGACTACATGGCACCACCCAGAGGATGTATGAGTGAATTTTAGGGGCTGAAGCTGGTGCCACTGATAACTGGATTTCCATTTGAACTGTGACACTAGACTGACGCTGAATTTGAAGTGGGCCTTGTTGGTACTGAATGTTTGAACACTTGAAATCCAATATCTCAGTATTCAGTTTGGGGGGGGAAATCTAAATGACTGTTGGGCCCACCTATTACACATCTGCATAATGAACAAGCCATGATTTCAATTCCAACTTCAAATTCAAATCCTCTCAGGTTCAACATCCAGGCACTTGGGAAGAGACAAATATATCCTAATCAAATCGCCTCCCAACCAATCAGTAAAGAGCTCTACGGGCAGGTCTGTTGCCCTTTGTGTTGCTGATGTGTCGTAGGAGCGTCTCTCAAACTCTCTTTCAATTGCTAAGAGAAACAATTGACTTTACCACAAATTTCAACACGTCAAAAGAGCAAAGATGCTAGAAGGGGTGGATGATATAATAGAAATATCTACCAACATATGAATGTCAAGTACCTAATAAGGAGTATGGCCTCCCTTTCCCTTCAGAACAGCTTCAATCCTCCTTGGAACGCTGTCACATACAAGTCCTGAACTGTGTGTAGTTGGATATCGGACCGCTCTTCAAGAAAGAAAGCCTCCAGTTCTTTAACTAACGGATGAAGATGTGGAAGTCTACTTCACACGCTGCACTCCCATGCACAGCCTCCCATAACGGTTCAGTGGTGGGACGGGAGGCCACGGAGGGCTCGATCCCGGTGTTCATGAAACCACTCTTGAATTTGTCCAGCAGTGCGTATGGCGTGATTAATCATCACTGAAGATGGGAACATCATTAGGTGTTCGCACAATAGGGTGCACCTGGTCCTGTAAAGTGGGCTCATGTAACTTGGCCTTTACACAACCATGCAGAGCCAATCAGATCAGCTTACTCCCACCAGATGGCTGCCAATGTCACTGCCAATCCTCCACCATGTTTAATAGCAACACACGCTGTGGCTTCAAGGTATCCTTTGACTTTCTCCAAAAGATAGTGATGCATCTTTGTGCATTGGCTTAGGATTCAAGCAGTTTAGAAATGGCATCCCTACAAACAATACCAGCTTTATGAAGCTCGTAGTGTAGTTGTGCTGACACTGTCACAGTGGTGTTGATTCGATCCTGTGGTCTTTTGAGGCAGTAGCTTTTTGATGTTTAACAACTATCCTGTTCAGTGTCAATCTACCCCCGTCTTCTTGAGTTGCGTTGATTTGACTTGCGACCACTGTTCCTCTTTGCAGTGGCAGTTTGTGCTTTTCACGTGTGATCAGGCATTTGTCACCTACAGCGGGGAACGACCTGCCTGAGAAATTTAGGCTAGCAGTCAGTGTCTTAAATCACTTCAAGACACATTTTTATAGACTTGATTCTAAGCATTTGTTTCTATTGTTTTGAGGTCATCTTGTGTTGTTACTCCTTTGTGCCTTGTATGTTGTCATAATTTGAGACCGTTCCCCATGCAGTGTCAAACACGTTTTGTGACCAATGCACCTGCAATTTCTGCACCAGATATTTGGCCTATTTTGAACTCTGTTAATCGCATTGCGTTGCTTTGGGGGGGAAAAGTGATGATTGTCAGATTTCTTTTCACTGACACAATGCTAACTGTCAGTACGCATAATGGCTCACTTTTGTAACTACCTTTGTAATTGTGATTTAGTTACGTAAATTTTCATGTGGCGTTTCTGATATTTTGCCCATCCCCTGTATTTCCCTGAAGAAAACAAATTCTGCGAAATTCCCAGTGACGGACTCTGGCTTAAGACTTGTTGGTGTTTCACCCTGAATAGACTCCTATCAACAGTTGAGTGCAGTGACACGTTGAATGACTTCCCCAACATGCAGTGTCCTTTAAACAATTTTCTAGATGGAGCTGAAGTACCGTAAAGGAGAAATGAGAGAGAAGAGTGAAAACCTGAATGAGGCCAGCAGTTTCCTTTGAATTGATTCTGTCAGCCAGAACAGCAGCCTGTCTGTTCCTACAAATAGCCTTCACACAGCTCCAGTAATAATAGCATGATCCCCTTCTGCGCTGCTCCCTCAGGCCAACGATAGATGGCGCCATTACACTTTCTTCAAACGAGCTGCTCGTTCACACACACAGCACTTGTCCACACAGCACAACCCTCTCCTCGTTCCCATAGCATTTACTGCACAGATCACATCTAAAGTATCTTAGTAAAGGAGTGCTGATGTTGGACGGGACCGGTCCAGGACGTTTAGACGGCCACGTGACCTGAGAAGTGAGCCTAGATTTTGCCGCCCAAACCACGATTAAGCATATGAAAGCGAAAGTGAAAATCTACTGTGGTGTGATGTCAGCTGATCTAAATGTTTCGCTCACCTTGAGAAAAAAACAATGCCTTGACATTTTATATTGAATTGGTTCGTTTACTCTGAACAAACTGGGAGAGAAAAGGTTTATATTACACTTGTCCTTCAGTTTTTCTAAAAATGGCTTCTGAGCATTGAAACCAAGGAGCATCCCTTGGGTGAAGGGGGACTGTCTTTGAGCAGGGCATGAATGTAATCTGGTTTTATAAATCATAAATGCATACGTCTTTTCAATAATGAATGTCTAACCTGTAAACTTCACTTGAATGGGAACACTGTTGCTATTCTGTATGCTACATGGAGTCACCCGAAAAATGAATGCGCCAAACATTAACGCAAGACTGAGCATGGAGGATATCTGCGCAGACCACCCTTTGGAAACGTAAACCTGTCAGTGTGGGGATGTTTTTAACCCCTGAATTAGAAATGACAGGGAAATTACGTGCGCGACCAAATGAACTTAACAGAATGTAAACGCTTAAACGTGGGCGTGTGTACACAACCAGGCATGTCGATACAAGCTCGTCTGCACAGGGCCCACATCGCTTTTGGTCGCCACGTCCTCCACATCAGGCCAGAAATATCTGCGGCTCATTCAGAAATTTGGAAGAGAGGAAATCCCTGTTTATGGGATTGGGTCTCTCATCACTCATATCAAAGAGGATTACATTTGGGGGCGGAAGAGGCCTCGTTGGGCACAGCGATTGTGTGGTGACAAATTCCTCCCATTACTTTCGTGTTAGCAGGCAATAACGGATATAAGTGCTCCCTTTCAACAGGTCTACAAAAAAACATCGTTTATCACCGAGCAATGTGGCCTCGTTTGGTTCTGGTAGTGTATTAGCGGCGGATTTCATCGCTTGTGATTAACCAAAAAAGGGGATGGGTATTTTGAATATGCTGCGGAAAAATAGAGCTGTCAGAAATAGTAATGGGAGCATGATCTGCACAGACTCCATTGTCATAATTAGGAAGCCCTCTGGGAATGCACTGACTGTGTTCTGAGTCGTTTTTTGCACAATGAAACGTTAGTTGGAGAACTGCTGGGCAATGTTCACCTGAAGTCTGCTATTAGAATACCTGCAACTGAGCCCACTGACCATAACGCAGATAGCCTCGATTGGCAGCAATAGTGATCGCAAAACAGACACACATCGGGGTTTTAGTTGTAGTTAGCGGACACACAAACTTTTTCCAGCCGACCTCCCCATCTCGCGATCTTGTCCCAACTTCCCCCATGTTCAGGAAAAGGGTGTGGGTTTCCTGAACGACCTACAGCACATGCAAGTTCCAGGTTTTATAATGATTAGATTTAGCCAGCTCGCACAGGTAAATTGCAAATTTTGGTTTTTAGATTTATGCCACAAAGCTTTTGTGCTGTCAGACACTGGAAAGCATGTCAGTGAACAACACCAACCATGAGCCCCCAACCTATAATGTAGCACCCGGCATTAGTCCCGTCTGTGCCAGCACGAACTGAATAGAAAGTTTGAAATGTAGCCTTTCTCTGAGCAAGAAGGAAAGACCGAGGAACTCTTCCTCTATCAAAAAAAAATTTCAATTAGGGCATCACCAACAATAACTAAAAACATATTAGCTTCTCAGCTGAGTGCCTTCATCAGACTTTACTCAAAACACGCAAGCGTGGCTAATATGTCTTTAGATTTCCCTGTTGGTATGCCACCCTAATAAAAGGTATTTTTAATTTTTTGATAGAGGAGGAGTTCCTTGGTTTTTCCTTCTTCGTGTTTTTGTATTCAGAGCCCAGTCCAATGAGCACCTTCCAACTAATTTACTCCTTTTCTATTTAGGCAGCGCTCTGAACATTGTGCCATTCACAAAGGATTTAATGGTGCAAATCCTTTGTGCCGTAATCCAGGGTGTGAATAACTAACCCACAAACAGAGACTACGAGCGGACATCAGGCCACGAGACCATCAGACAGGCAGCACCATTCAGACTAGCCACCTAATCTAGATGTGACAGCGCTGATTTCTCTTCATCTCAGAGCCACCGCCTTCAACACCTGCTCTCTACACGGGGCTGAAGTCGCCTACACCACCCTGTACCAACGCTTAGGGCTTATCCCAAGTTCCTAGCATTACTCAATTTCAGAACTCACTATTGATTTCAGCAACAATAAGCTAATGGGACGGCTGATTCTGCTGGCTTGAGACAGCCTGCTCAGCAAATCAGAAACCAAATTGTATCAGCAAACACTTATACCAAGATCTGAGAGCAGCGCATCACAACAACTCACTCCAGCGATCACGTCTGCTTCATATATTTCCATTTATAGAACTTGGAAAATATACAAGTCCATCATTATTTGATTAGATTGAATGAGACAACATTTTGCAGACACACCCTCTGCCGAAGAAAACTACCAAACTGTGGGAAACACTCTTGTAATTCCTGTCAGAACGATTAGCCCTATAGGCTAAGTAAGTCAACTGTGCAGTTAAACCAAACCTAAATTGAGTCAAGCAACAACCAGGTGAATCCAATCAACTCTACCTTGTACGACTTCACACACGACCTAGTCAATATTACAGGCTAATCCAGGTCCACTGAGTGTACGAGGCAATGCAGAGTGCAGACCAAGCCTTGTACACGAGACTGTCCTCTGGACTGTCACTTAATAATGTCAAAAAAGCAGATGGTTTTATTTTTTCTGTGACATAGCAACTGGCATGACACTCCAAACATTCAGCCAAATGGGTTACCGCTGAACGGTCACACCCAGTGGGAGCGGAGTCGTTTTACAGGGTCGACCCAAGTTGACCTTTTCACACTGAGGGTCGACCTGCGTATTTCCCGGGGTACGAGTCTGGTGTGAAACCGGTATTACAGACCTGTGATGCAGTAACCTTGTTTTTCCTCCCATTTTACTCTGTACCTGAGGAAAACCTTGAGCTCTACTCTCATGACACTTTTAACCTTGGAAGTTTCATCCTATACATTTCTCTTCCAGTTACGACTGGAGTTTTCTAAATTCTTAATATCAAGCACTTGATTCAAAAAAAACATGAGCTCGAAATTTTAAGGTCCTATGTGGAGTCAGATGGACCCTTACAATTCCAAGCTCTCAAAATGTTAGTGGCAACCTGGCACATAAAACATAATGTGTGTAAATGACATATACTTTCCTACCCCTGATCATGATGGCAAGTAAAATACCTGAAATTGCAGTTGAAAACAAAAATGACACGTACTGCATCAGTTTTACATTATTCGCCACTGGCAACTGACCTCTAGCATGAAAAACATAGTCTCAGCTTTTGCTCAACATCTGATTCTGTGGAAAGATGCCAAGATAAAAGTGTGCTGCCATTAGCCAATCAAATGTGCTCTAAAACAGCTATTGATTATGTAGCTGTGACGAGCTCACATGTGCCCAGCTGTGAGATGTAAAACGGCAAACATCCACAAAAAGATAACTTTTTTTTACAAAATGTAATCAAATTCCTCTGAGGCCTACTGCTGTACTGAACACTGATAAACGTAACAAGAGACTGTGCCTAGGAATAAAGTAGGCTACAGATTTTTTTTTAAATCCACTAATGTATTAACTTTTTCTTGGAATATTTTGAATGGAACTGAATGTTGCCTGTTGCAATCTAGCCTTTTTTGCTGGCTCAACCAAATTGTTCAACCAAATGTGAAAATACTGGAATCACTAAAAGAATGGTGAAGGTCAGAAACTTTCAGAGGGACAGGAATTAGCATGGGTATTGATGAAATCCGGTTGATTCCCCATTTTTAGTTTCACAGAAGCTGTAATCGCTGAGAGGTGCGGCTCTACGGTTTTCACACAGATCAGGTGAAATCACTGAGTCTGCATTCACAACTTTAATTCAGCTGGTTTTCAGGGACTAATAGTGAACAGTAGCCAGAAAAAGTGATAGTAAAAAGAAAGAGGCCCTCTGGTTTGGATTAGTAAAGGAATTTGCTGCCCACTCATGTATTACAATGCCTGCTGGATAAGCTTATTACAATATGTGCATCTAGCACTGAGCTCGGTGTGAAGATGGGTCCTTGGTGTCATGGGGGGGAAAAGACTATTGTAAAGCAGAAAGGCTCTTTAAGGCGTCTGGCAACAAAAGCCTTCAGAGAGACGTTCCGCGGCCACGGGGAGGGAGGCCTCTCAAAATGCAACCGCGCAAATTGATGCAACGTCTCAACAGATGCGACTGTAACAATCAGACAAGCAGGGATGGAAGTCAATAGAAAAATACTTGTATTGAAATCAAACCTATTTTTTTTTTTGTAATAGATCAGTTTAGGCTACGGCAAACAAGCTGCTCTGAAGCTTTGGCACAAATAAAGGAAATGTGTCAAGCAGCTTGTGAGGCCCCTTGATGTTCAATCTCTCTGGATTAATAAATCAATACAAACTGTCTCACTGACACAAGCGTAACAGTTTATTTGTTTGTTTGAGATATTCTATTGATCCCCAAGGACACTGTCCTTTTCAGGTCATGAGAATACACAGTCGGCCACAGAGCTGAGAGAGATTCAGGTTTTTGCTCAAGGACAATTCCTTTGAGGTCATGGGGGGGTTCAACCTGGGACCTTCTGGGAGGCCACCCTGCCCTCACATTGTTTTGGATTGGTACATTGACGCATAATCTGGTGAGATAGTTCAGCCTACTAGGGTCAGGTGTACAATTTGTGCCACATCAGAAACAAATGAGCAACATTTTTAGCAGTTTATTCAAAAGCAGTTTATTCAAAATCAAAATCTTCGTCAAAAGCGATCAATGTTTTGACAGATGATCAAACACTTCAATGATGACACTACATTGTGAATCATTATGCTTGTTTGAGGCTTCATTCATCACGTTCATGTGACAAAGCGTGCAGCACCAGCTATCATTTACAGTCTGTGAGTAGCAGGCTTGGTTCAATATTTTTAAGCAGGAACTGTAACATCCCTAGTTTAAGCTATTGTGTCAACAGCAGGAAATACATTTTAAGCAGCAGCTGAAGACTCTGCTGTATCAGGCCTTTGATTTATTCTTCCATGCAGTGTTTCAGTTTTACCGTATATCTGTTTTAACGGTTTTATCATTGTGAAGCCTTTGTGACTGTCTCGAGAAGGCTATATTTATACAGCCTTACATAGCCCTACACACATTCACACCTATGGGCAATTCAGAGTCTCCGATCCACCTGCATACATTTTGAGGGAGGGAGGAAACCGGAGCGCCAGGTGAAACCCCCGATGTGAACAGGAAAGACCACCCAGAAAGGATCGGGGCGAAGGGCAGCGTCCTTGGGGAGCAATAGAATATCTCAAACAAACAAATAAACTGTTATGGTTGTGTCAGTGAGACGGTTTGTATTGATTTGTTAATCCAGAGAGACTGAGAGGCAACGATGCTAATCATTAAGCCACTAGCCTCAATATTTTATTTTTTATTTTTTTCTTTTTTTTTCTTTTTTTTTTCATTTCTATTATTATTATTATTTTTTGTATATTATTTGTATATTATATTTATCTTGTAATATTTTTTTTAAAATATTTTGTAACTTAATTTTATCTGTGCTTTTATTTGTATTTGTATTTCAATGTATGCACATCTGGGAGGGAGAACGGGGAAAAAGCATTTCACTGTGGTGTACTCTACATGTGACAAATAAAACTTGAAACTTGAAACTCAATATTGATATTAGCTGGTTAAAGTAAGGCTGATAATGATAAATCAGCAAAAAATATGTCTGTGTGTTCACCGTACATGTAGCTGGACAAACTGATGCGTGCCTGCCTGGTGCTCTGCTGTTCCATTCACCATTCTCTCCATCTCTGTCGTTCTCCGGTTTTTGTTTTTTGTCTTATTCATGCTCTCTACATCTTCATTCTCTCCCCCATCACCATCAATCACTCTTCTTTAAAGGGGCGATCACGCTTAAAGTCTGTTTTCTTTGGTCCAAACCATAGCTGGAAAGTTTACTCTGTAAATTGTTTTGTATTTGGTTTGTACAGGTTCACACTGCCGGATTACAAGCAAACAAGAGCTTTTAAACAGAAGTCACATGGACTAACAAGTAGTTCATTTATTGGGCAGAGTTTTGGCAAGCTGTCATCCCACAAGATTAGAGATTTTGGCAGCTGGGGGAGCGGCGGGAGTCAAAACAAATCCGATTCCACTCCCTGTAACTTCAGCTAAGCATGATGGACTTGTCTGTGCTCTTTGCCGTGATTTAACATCCCTGGTCTTCATACCAGGCAGAAGAAAAAAAAGATGAATAAATATGAGCATCGTTCCAGGCAGTGGTTTGCCTTCATTTGGTGAGTAACTGCTGGCTATCAGATGTCAATATCCGTCTCCTTATACCCTTAAAACCGCATGGAACAACGGCTGAACCACAAACAACAGACTAATAAAGTCATAGGTTTTCAGATTGGTGTGCACTTGAGTTCAAATGGCATCGTTCTCATACACAAATGAACTGAACTAAAAGGAGTAAATGCTATAGAGATGGCTTCCGCTTTTTTGCAGTTATAATTTTGCCAATTTTCCTCCCCTCCCAGACTGTTGTCATTCCCTGCTGTTCTTTTGCAATTTACTTAGCTTAACTTGCAACACTTTTCTTACTGGGTGGATCTGAAAATGATCGCTCTGCCTTTGCCTCCCTGCTTAGTGTCCTGTGGAGAATCCAACCCATATGTTCACCACTAAGCTGTGGTCAGCAGCAGCAAAGGGCTTTGCTACACAAAATGTAACCACACCTCTAGAAACAATCTCATTTGAACTAAACCAAACATCTCACACATTGATGCACTGTTGTACACAGGGATGGAGTACAGTAATGTACTCCACCTTGAGGGACACGGTTAGTGCATAAGTCCATAATATGTACAACTAGACAGGATGAGGTCATGAGAAGAATCTGCTTCCAGTTCCTGGTATATACACGGTACACAAAGGCCTGATTTGGCTTCACCCTGCTCTCTCAGCCAATACATCTCCAGCAGGAAGTTATTCTTTGCCGTTTCCCAAACAACAAGGGGCAAATTCCTCCCCTACACGTCCTTGACGCAATGAAACAAATGGGTTTGGAAGGACTGGCGTCCGGGAGTTTTAGGAAACCTTACTGGGTGGTGGGTGGGTGGCCCTTGGCAGCCCCTCAATCATCATGGCACCAGGTCCTATGGTTATTTTGAAGTGTGGGATATTCATGTCCCAGGATGGGGGGCAATGACTGCTCCCATCCTGCCTTTCAAAAGGACGGAAGCAGGTTGAGACTGTGTGCTGCTCGCACACTGGGGACTTATTTATGGTGCAAAAACCTTCGTATTACATAATGGGGTAGCATTAAAAAAAACTATTTCTCTTTCAGAATTACAAGTCCTCTGAGCTGATGAAATAACCTACATCTATCATGAGCATGGAGTTATAAGGGTCTATCTGCGCTCAGAACAGTTTTAGATATCGTGTGCTTAACTACTACACATTTTCAAAACAAGTGGAAGTTGAGCCCATGTAAAGTTTGTTTAGCTGTATTGTATGTGATAATTACTGGTTGTTGAGCTACACTGTATGATTAACCAGTTTTAAAAATGTCAAGGTAAATGCTCAGTGAGAAAGACGAGTGGATTCATTGTATCCTCTTTTCCATCCCAAGACAAGAGACTGCTGCAAACAACTCGACCTGAAAAACAGGATGACTTTTGAGTCAAACAATTCACACAGTTTCAAAAGTAGACCCTCCTCTCAACAATGGTATTAGCTTTCGAGTGTCAATGACTTGTTTAAGAATTACAGACAGGATAGGCCTGCTCAGAGTACAGGCTGGCCCTACTTTAAGTCTTAATGCAGCTTACAAACCAAGAGCTTCTAGCAGAATATCAGTTACTACTTCCATTTTTTTTTACCCTCTATTGGTCCCAAAAAATGAGAAATTTGTCTTTTCATTTCCCGCCCTCCACAGGAAGGTCAAAGTGCAGGCTCAGCTAAACAGCAGCGCCCCTGCAGCTAGTAGGGATTCAGTGTCTTGCTAAAGGACACTTGGGCAGGGCGGATGCCTCTGTGACGGGGACATGAATGTGGGGTTTTCCAGTTGAGGGGCAGTGTCCCTGATCATTATGCCACCCTGCCACCCTGCCTGCCTTGTAGCAGCTGATAACGTATGGAGAAACTTGTCAGAATGTATTAAAAAATGTCCCTCTAAATGCGTAAAAAATGCGCGATAAAATCTTGTTAATGTAAGAACTGTTAAAAAAAAAAATCAAAAAAAAAGCAACTATTTTTGATTATGTAATAACAATATTGACTAAAAATATAAGATACTACATCATTAGTCAATATTATTATTACATCAGTCAAAAATATGTTACACCCTTTAGGAAGTATTAATTGCCAATTAATGTAATATCTATATAATAATATAAAATCTAGGCTATATAATAATAATACCTTATCTGGAAATTAATCACATTGACAGATTTTATTATGTTTTTACAACATTTAGAGTTTGTTTTTTTTACATTTTGACAAGATGTTATAATATCCAACGGTTATTACGTAATCAGTTGTTTTTAGAAATGAGGAAGCACACAGGAGCGCAGCAAACTGACGACTGCTGTACAGATGTGCTTTCACCACGCAAATGGCAGAGAGAGTTTTACGTTATTTTTGAAAAACGTATTAACCATGCCTGTTCCTGTTACGCATAGCAGGGCTCACACTGGAAATTCAAGTTCTCTGTTGAGGCAGATCCACAGGGTCAATCATTTGTGTGTTTCTACTTTCTATACTCACCAAGGAGTCTTTTTGAACTTTGAAGCCGTTTGGCAACATCCAGCGGTGATCTATTCAAGCAATCAGGCATAACAGCACAGCGACTGGTGAAAGAGTCGCCTAGTTATTAAGTTGCAAGTGTGCATTTCTGCTTTAAATGTTACCTGAAAAAGGGATTACATCCAGTTCAAGTGTTGGCTGAAGTTATTCAGCGATGTAAGCCTGTTGTCATGCGTCAGCGTAAATCGCCAACAGACATTCATGTTTTAACAAAGAAGAAAAAAATGATAATTAAGGCCACGTGATTCTATGCTGGAGCTTTGAAAAAATACTGATCACAGCCACGAATCATTTACTGCGTCTGAGAGCAGAAGAGATTGGCTCCTTCTCCCTCTGGAGAATTGAAAAGCCAGCTCAAAAGAGACAGAAAAAGAAGGATGGAAAAAAGAGAGGACAGAGAGAACGATAAGTGACAATCATAACATCTTAACAAATGCCAAGTGGGTGTAAAAGCAATAGGGAGGAGGTGGCTGCCCACAGCTGATGAGTGGGGAGAGACATTTGTCAGGCCTGTGGAAACAGGAACAGAGCGAGCCCTGAGCGGCGACAAGCGCACACAGACTCCTGGGGGAAAAGGATCAGGATGCAAGAGGGACAAAAACATCCTCAACAGTCTTTGCACCCTTAGGTGTCGAAACAGAGCCTTCAGCAGCAAGAGACTGGTAAATAGGACAAGTGAAATGAGACCAAGACAAATTCTGAACCATTTCTGAAAGAAGAAAAAAAACTGAATCTGTGCACAGCAATTAAAGACTCTTCCAGAAGTTAAACCGTTTCGGTGGGTGTCGTGATATGGCCTGAATTTTATGTCACGATATTTAAACAGATTTGGGCCACAGTATAGTCCTCACTAGTACATCACATGACCAGGACATGCTATAAAGCACCGATGAAAATCTCATTTGACCTATTTTTATCCCATATTATAAAATTTTTAAATGTTCTAATTTATTTAGAATTATATAAGCCTTAATTACTTTGGCTACATTTCATTAGCCTACATTACATGTATCAATACTTAATACATTTGGCATGTCACGGCTATCGATTCCTGATTAAATAATGTTTCCTCTTTTGCGTGATGCTGTTACACTTTATTAATTTACCGTCTATACAAATCATCTGATAAACCAATCTATCAACTCACCACCTGCAGATAAATCTTCTTACTTTTAACCACGCTGCTGCTTATCACTTAACTTACCGCTCACCACTTATTCCGTGGTCACGGCAAATGCAGCACAAAGACAAATCTGCACGTCGGTAGAGGTCACTGCTCCATATACCCATGAAATTTGTCTCCTAAGTAAATACTAATAATTAGTGCCTAACTAACGAGCCAGTCAGGTGGCTGGCTGACTCCCAGGATGTTATCTGATGTGGCCAAGCGGTGCTGTGGTCGGTGTGTTAGGGATTATTCCTTACAGTCAAACTCTGCTGTAGCATCGCTGGACTACTGTCTCATAATATTTTTACTCTCCTGTCGCAAATGAGATCTAAATGTCAATTGAAAAAAATATAGTTTATAGGTGATCAGAATAAGCACGCACATATAAATAGATAGATTTGATCAATAACACATATAAATAATTAGGTTAATTAGTAGTATGAGAAATGAGAAATGAAGTTATTATGTCCCTTCTTCCTTGTGGGAAAGGAGGTGCAACAGGAGGTAGTGAGTTCCAGGTGAGGGCTGCTGCCTCCAGGCCGACCTGGGACACTCCCAAACCTAATGTAGGCCAAGTTGTTGTGATATAAGACAGAGCAACCAAAGCAATCAACATGTCAAAAATCTCTCACATTTTCTACATGCTAATGTAATCACGTTGTGTGGTTTTGGTTGCACAGTTATTTTATTTACTATCCCTTTTCAGTACCTTGGGTGTTGGTGAAGTGACGCTCCTGTACTAAAACCACTGAAAGAAATCAGACTCTTGGGCTGAACAATGCGGCACGAGCCTAGGGGTCAGGGCCAGTGGATGGCGGAGCAGCCATTTTCCACTCCATTGGTAGTATAATGAGGCGACCATGGAGTGCCTAATACAATCATTTAAACTCCTCATGGTTACGGCATCCTGCCAAGACACGGTCCACGGAGCAGTAGCCATGGCACCCGCGGCTCATAGTCGCTCGTGTTACTAATGTCCCACTTGTTGCTCCCGGTCCAGATATTAGTGTCTCAAAAACGGATGGCACTGACGCGGCGATCTTACTAAGCAGGAAGTCTTGAGAAACTCTCCACCGCTATATAGAGCCACAACAAAGGATTAGCCTACACACAAACCGCCAACCATGTGCTTACAGCCAAGTATCTAACTGCCGTCTTGCACAGAAATATCATATGTGACTTGATATCATCAAGCAAACTCTGATGCTGTGCTTTGGATTTAAAATGTATGTGAAAGTGAAACCCACTACACCGTCACCCCAGGAACTACTGCTCCAATTTACATGAGGAAACTCTGTATTTCCAGTGCCAGTAGGTATTGGGGCCGATAATGAAAAATAAATCAAGCCTAGCATGGGCCAGTTTTTATCAGCATTAATTTATGAAGCAAAAACATGAAGGAAATGTGGACGTAACCAAGACAATGTTAAACGCAGACATGAACTGAATAACCAGCATTGAGCAACCATCAGTCAAGTCAGTGAGAGATGGCAGCGTCGAGCCTTGGCCCTCGAAGAGCAAGGTGCAGCGAGCAGTAGTTGATCATGGGCAGGGTCATTTAACTGCCAGGTAATTTCTGCAGGCACCTTTTTTTTTATTGTAGTTGTCGGGTAGGGAGAGGGACACTCCTATTACGACTGAACTGAGGATTAATTGCAGAAATGTCCACTTGAAATGTGGCAATGTCTCATGTGACATATTGTGAGAGTTGAGAATGAAGTTTTAAAGATTTTTTGGGGGGGGGCATTTCTGCTTTATTGGATAATCACCATGGAGAGAGACAGGAAAGACAAGACAGAGAGAGGGGATGACATGCAGCAAAGGGCACGGGCCAAACCTGTGCCTCTGTGATTAGGGCTTAGCCTTATATGCGGCTATGCACTCTACCAGTTGAGCCACAGGGCACCCCAGAGAATGAGGTTCTGAGGGTTGCATAGCCTTATTTGAATGTAGGAATTTCTTATTTCTTACCATCAACAAATACTAGAAAATAACAAAATCAACAACAATGCCTTTGCTCTCCCATAACTTGGCTCCAATTGTCATTGGCTCCGATCGTGAGCTAAAAACCTTTAAACACAGCTCACAAAGACATAGTTTCTGTTTTAAAACCCGCTAACTGTTACCACGAAAAGCCAGACTGTTGTAGTTATTACCAAATCAAATTCAAATGGGAACAAATTCTTCATTACGCCGGGGACTATTTTCAGTGCTACGGAACTACTTTCCTGAGATCGCAAAGGTGTTTACGGTCGGCTCATTAAGTCGTTTGAGGAAAAATCAGGCTGGCCCGGAGCATTGTGATGATGAAATATGCTGCCCAGAGCACCGGCATGGCTCTGTGACGTGTTTTTTATAATTTTTTTAATACAATGGAGTTCTGTGGCTGCTGAGACGTGGCTTTACTGGGCATCGGCTAAATGGACCAGACTTGTTAGCAGAACAAATTCATTGCTGATTTTGTCATTTTCATAGGATTTGTTGACATAAGAAATGCATTAAAAAACACTTAATAGGTAAGGAATAGGTAGTGGACATGTACATTGACATACGGTATATGTTCAGTCCTACCCAGCTGCCTGTTCCTCTGCTAGAGTTTGACAGACAACCTTTTAACATGCTGCTTCTTATAGTATTTTCAGACTGTCAGAACCAGAACTGTCAGTAGTGTTGTTTGTTGTTTACGCAGAGCCAGTTCAGAGCTATAACCTACATAGAATCTGAGCTACAGCAACGCAACAGCAGCCCTCTCCCACTACACCACGTATGTTACGGTTAGATTTTGCACATCACTGTATAGAGATTATTATGACTCAGCCGGGCCTTGAATCTCAATGGCCACAAGCCAATAAAAACAGTCACTCCAGTGAGCATCTCCATGGCAGCCGTATATTGATCCTCATTGTAAGCACTCAGTAGCTCCTCGGGAAGCCTTGGTGCTGGTCATCAAACTCAACAGCGAGCTGAGAGAAGAGGCTTCGACTCTTCCTCACATCCGTCACATGCACTGATCTGAAAGGTTCAAATGAGCCGTCGAGGCTAACACCCCTTTGATGCCTTCACAGATTTAATTTGAATTCATAATTCAGTTTTATATATTGCCGAGTTTGCACTGTTGTGTGTTACGTATTGTTGTTTTTTTATTGTGTCTGGGGAACGTCATTGCAACTAAGCAACTCATTGTATCTTGGTACACACAGTAAACTTTATCTTTTTGTTTCATATGCACTCCTGCTATCATTTCCCTCATCAGCTTATTCTCATCTGTCCCCCCAGTGAGGCCTGGACATGACACATCGATAAATGTGTCATGCTTACAGCTAACTTGCTGTGAGAAGAATATAATTCTGACATTGCAGGACCTTCATAGTACAATTACAATCACAACAGGCTGTAATCACTGCATGACTGCATTAATTAGCATTAAACTCGACCTTAATTTAAATACTACTCCTTTTGCAGCTTATTTCTGTCTCAGTGGGGATATTTCTCACACACCCTCACCTATGATGAAACTACACTAAGTGGACTATTGCTTCCCTGTTTCCCCAATATTTATTCAGCAGCAGTGCCCCTCCGCTACACTAAAATTGCTTCGTCTGCTAGATATGGGCCTATGTAAAGACTGAAAATGCATCATTTGATCATATTGCGTCGTTGCAAGTTAAGAGCCAGCCGGGACAAAAGGTCCTGAAACTGATACTGGAAATAGTGCTGGAAGCAAACCCTGGTTCCAGCGCTGAAATCACCCCCATCCTGCTGTGAGCCTGTGGCCAAAAGCCCTAGAAGAAACATTATTAAAACGACATTACTGAAACCTGTAAACTCTGTTACCACGATCACTGTGTAGTGGTCAGACAGGACGAGGAAACAGAGGGAAAGAGGCACGTTCCCTTGTATTACATTCTGATGGGAGCAAAGTCAATTTCAATTCGATTAAAAAACACATATTGGGCCCAAGTCAAATGTGCTTCTCTACAACTGTCCAAATTCTCACCTGATACCAGGGTGGGCCTGTCCAACAAACGCTGAGCAGCCTGACGTTTCTCTCCCCAGTAGCATTTTGTATTGAGGGGAATGAGGCGTTCCTGTCTGAGGTCTCGAGGCTTCTCACTGATTTGCAGGATAAGATCAGTGCTGCGCTGCCATCATCACTACTGCTCACAGCCGAGGAGAAGGCAGTTATTGATTTCATTCAGAGACACCTTGGCTTTTTGTATTCAACCAATTCATGCAGCTGCCTACATTAACAGACCCACGGTGTGCTGGGAAGACACACGGCCTGTCTAGTGAAGAAACAAGCCCAACAGCCTTGACATGCCACCGTCATTTTCATGAGGGGAAGGCTCTAGGAAGTTTGGCTAAATTCACCACGAAGGGTGCATGTGGAAGGGAGGATGCCGTATAGGATTCTTCCACCCACATCACAGCATCCTTCTGGTGGAAGGGACTGTGCGCCGTTGCTGCTGCTGCTGCTCAGATCCCATCAGCAGCAGCAGCATCTGAGCACAACTGGTCTCTCTTTGGGAACACCAACACCAAGGTACACAACTGTCTCACGAACGCAAGGGTGGAGAAATTGGCGGCAATTTACTCCAACCTTCTCAAGTGCCCCCCCCTCCCCCTCCCCTTTGCTGAAGACAAGAAGCGAAAACGACATTCCCCAAAATAAAATGGTTACTGTTCTCGAAACCTCTTTGACTACAGGCATAATCACGGTCTTTTCTGAAAGGTAAGCTTTGAGAGTTTTTTCTCCCAAGCGTCGGTGTCCATTACTGTAAATATTACTGAAACGGAGAAACAGAGGCTCAAAACAGTGGAAGCTGAAGTTTTTTTCTCACCTAAAAGAAAACACATCTTTGAGTGTAAACAGCTGCCTGTGCCAGATCAGCAACAAGTTGATTTTTTATGTTACATATTTCATGAACCTTGTTGGAGGGGAGACAGCTGAGAGCATTTCATTAGTGTGGGTTTCAGTTTAAATGAGCTTAAGAGAGTTCAAGTGTTAGATGACGGTCTAAATACCATCTGGAGAAAACCCTTAATATTTGTAATTTTTTGGCATGACATGGTCAGATTTAAAGATACTGGTATTGGCACCCATATCGGTCAAACTCTGATATACACATTTTCATTAATAGCATACATTGTCCTACTGTTCATATTCAGTCTAGTCTGTTGTCAATGTCAACAGTGCTATGGGCAGAGCTAGTCAGGTAGCCCTCTACATACTTCCAAGGAAACCGTCAGATACACCTGCCTACTTGCTCCACAGCAACATCTCACAAGACACAAGACATCGGTGGCTGATCCAACAGCTCTTAAGGTATTGCCCAATAAACCTAATACCCACCCGGGGTAGTCCTACTCACTGATTTGTAAGCGGTTGAAAAGATGAGTCATAGAAATGTGCATCATGTCTGATTTGAGTGTTTCCCACTCCTCTTTCAAAAACGAGCCTCTCACTTGAATGTCATTGAAACAGCTTCACCAAACTGGTCAGGAAATGATCGAGACGTGACAATATGCGCCATGAGTCATCGACTACAGTTAAAGACAACTGCGTTTCAGCACGCTTCATTTTCCACAAGGAGCTTCATTTGTGCAGAGGTAAAAAAAAAGCAACGAACAGGACAGTCACAACAATCACAATATAGACAACAAACCCGTTGGTCAACACAAAACGGACAAATTTACAGATACATTTGCGACACACTGACAGATGCCTCTCTACCTGCCAACACCACAGCTGTGTTTACCGCAATTCAGTCAGAATATAACGGCGTCTTTAGGACAACAAGTCCAAACGCATTAAAATATTTACACAGAGGCAATTTTGTAAATTCCCTACATCGTCGCTCACAATACATTTTAAATGAATGTTTATTTTAACCACGTTCATCCAATAAAAATGAGGCTGCTTCAGCATTTCAGTCAAGCCTCAAGAGCAGAGAGCAACTATACCAAAACAACAACAGCAGCATTTCCATCTCAGCCTCTGTAGTATGATATTCACTGGATCCATTCATAAGTGCATTCTACTTCAGACAGCCAGAACTACTAGCCACAGACCAAGCCAGGAGCTAGGCGCTGAGGAAAAAGGCACCATTATCTATCTTTGCTTCTATTTTCATATACAAGTAGCCTAAACCCTGTGACTACTTCTTCTCCGTGCAGTTCATTTACATCTCACAGCACTGACACTCCTGTTCCACCTTAATATTATGTTAACACCCACTCAAACGCAACCGAGCTCACTCTCCATTCACTGACCAAGCAACAGTGGCTGCTTCAGCACACACGCACACTATCTGTTTCACAGACAACAAGAACCAAAGATAACCATGTTGCAAAACACCTTCAGTCCTACGCACGGCACGGCACAGCCCTGCCGGCGGTGTGACAGACAACACAATAGCATGTATGCATTCGCTTACCGTGTAAAGCCCAATCCTGCACAAGGCAAGGGAGAGCTGCATGTGTTCCGACATTGTGCTCGGCAACAAGCGTTACCCCCGGCAACAAACAAGCCAAGCCCCTGGAGTAATTGCATGGAAGGAGGAGGAGGATCAAGAGTAGTGGAGCACAACAATGTCAAGTCAACGGCGCGAGTGCGGCCCCTCTCCGCCTCACTGTTGGTAGCCCATATCCAAGAAAAACACTTCCTTTCACCTGAGCTGTCCGGAGGGGTTAGTCAGGGTGGGGGTGAGCAGGACTGGGGGTTGTGTAGGGGTGGGATTACTCCTTGTATTCATTCATCGAAAAAAATATATTGCCAGGAGGAATCAGCGGACAGAGACGAGATTTAGCTCGCAAGGATCTCTCTCCACAGAGATTAAGGGCTCAGTGATAACTAGGGCTCCAGAATAAGACTGCAAATTGGATTAGTCACCATTACACACCCACACATTATGCCCACATGCACAAACATACGCACATGTTCTTTACACACACACACACACACACACACACACACAAACACAAACACACACGTGGCTACTTAAGCATGAACATTTTTGGCTTCTATACAAGGGGATGAAGGTTTGACCACTTCAGCTCTCAGCGGCCCGTGAGGATTTCCGTCACTGTTGTGGGACCTGAGCTGGACGCTTTGCTGGAAGTCTGCTCGAGCAAAACTGTGAGTCGGGTTGAAACAGCTTGTTTTAGTCAGCTGTCTAGAAGTAGTTGCTGCCATCCCCTGCTGATACACTGCAGTGATCAAATGTAGTGTTCAGCTGTAACGCGGTTGCACAAAGTGACGACTAATTGCTTTGGCAACAAGTGGAATTCAAATCGATATGATCTTTGACGATTATAAACATCCTCCTGTGCAATCTAGAACTACTTTTTTTTTTAAATTACGCCTAAGCCACTTAGCCGGATTCGTGTCTGGAGTCTGCCTAGTAAGCTATTGTGGTAATCAAAGCCCTAAAAATAAAGAACGCGAGAACAAAACATGGCTAAGAGAAGACTTGTTGTTCTTTTAGGTCCACTGAGCAACAAAACCCAGAGGATGTCATATCAGGTCTCTCGATCCTCGAGAGGGAGCAGCACTGCTGTGCTCATGACAGCCAATCTATCCAAACATTATCCTCGGTGCATTAAAGGCTCAGCTCTATTTAGCTACATTCCAGCTTGTGCAAACCCAAACTCATGCAACAAGTGAGAGGAAATTGGCAGAAACTCAGTTTGGCCGATTGTCGTATCCTACCCAGTCCTGCCGTTAAGTGGAAAATAGGTAAGAATATGATTATTCCACGACTCCATAAATTATTACAGTACAGCCAGCAGTGCAGTGGTGTTCTCACTCTCACTGATGTATGCTTCCCCGCCATAAAATAACAGGAAGGGTTTCATTCCAATATTTAAACATAGTCAATTGTTAATTCTCTAAAAAGGCTCATTTGTAAATGCTGGTTTGAGCGACTGTGCCATTACGGACGCAGGTCGCAGGTTCAACCCCTGCAGCAGCCGTGTGTGTTTGCCTTTCGCAGGACACCGAAGGCCGATCTGCTTACTCACTGTTGAACCGGCTCACAACATTAGCTAAAAGGAGGGCTGCACGATTGTGACAAAAATACTAATCCCCATTATTTTGCTTAATATTGTGATCACATTTGTTAATCTCAATAATATTTGTCAGTTTCACGAAACAACATTATTTTGTGTAACTTTTGCACCTTAACATACATTTTCACTTTTTTCAGTGCAGTACTTCTGAAAGTAGCCGCAGCTAGAAAGTCTTGTTTTCACTCTCAGTGTCTTACTCTTATTGTGGTCTTTATTTACAAAGTTGAAATGATAAAAAAAAAAAAACTACTTTATTACTTTGGGGTGCAGCTACAACCTTAAGGCGATCGTTGCAAAGAATCTGTACTTGAATTGAAAATATGACAAACATATCGCCAAATTACACTAAACATTAAAATCACAATGTACGATTATTTGATTATTAATTAATTAATTGTGCAGGCCTGGCTAAAACTTTTCACGCCAGCCATCACCTTGTCAGAGTGGCTGTCTCCTCTAACAGAGCACCTGTCACCTTTTCTCAAGAGTGAATATCTCATTTTATAATGAAACTTCATGCGTCAACAAGCCAGCACGTAATACTTCTTATCTATTTGGCTCTATATCAGAGTCAGCTTTCCTACGTCTGCCTGGCCTCAGGCCCTGACAAAGCCCTGATTATCACATTGCACTTGTTTAGGGCTTTCATGGCCCTGTCCCACAACTCTTGTGTAACATAAAAACCAAAATGTCAGGAAAGCCTCCCTCTGTTAGAAGGCAAGGCAGCGCTTAAACCAACAAATCGTTCTCTCTATCCATGTCTTTCATATCTATTAGGAGAAACTAGTAAGGAAAGGCCAAGTAAGGCCCAAAACAATGAGAGTGGTGATGGCAAGACAGAAAGTAAAGGAAATAAAATTCAATAAAAACAAAAGATAAAAACAATCCACTATAGTGCCTCTTTAGGCAAATGGTCCATCGACTTATATGGCTGTCAATAAAAAGTGAACTCAAAGTGCCTCTGTGCTTGTTCATGACCAAAGCATATTAAACCCCATAAATATCCCACTATCTTCAACAGTAACACTCTGGTATCGGCCCAAGACGCTGACTCACTAGCACTCTCCACAGACACACGGGAATCACTGCAATCAGCCGGCCAGCATAAACACAAACCTGAGACTGGTCGACAATCAGCATGCCGCTGGCAGGTTGAAAACAGGGGTGGAGGTTCAGGAATGCTGCCAAGAATGTTAAGAAAGGCATTTCATGTTACAGCTCGAGGCTAAGCACTTTAAATAAAGAGCGGCGTTAGGAACTGCGGGCCAAGTGGACCAAACTCTAGGCAAACGCACAATATCAAATCACCGTTCCCACGGAGACCGAGTAAACCACCTCACCTACACAAAAGGTAAATTGATGTTAAAGCATTAAAAAAAACCACAGATTCCTGAAAAACAACTGCATGTCGTTGCTTCCCTCGGGCATCCTGTGGGAATGCTGGCGCCTCTCATCTACATACAGTGGGGTCGTCTTTGTTCGCAACCTGAAAAGTGCCTGGCGGAGAAGTCGACTGGCAGCAGCGAGGTGTGGAACGCAGTCGGATAAGCTGACAGAACTGAAAGAAAACCAACACCGCTCTCGTATCCCATAGGCTCGCAAGCTGTACTATTCACGTGCTGCCAAGAACTTCCCATCAGCTCTCTTTGCCTCTGCTTTACGGTGGTGAGTTGCCGGCCTGCTGCGGCCTGCTGTGTGCCCTTGGCCGGAGGGATCTGACCTGAAATGCAGGCTTTCACCCATAAACAGATGCGGGATTCCATTGAGCACATTTTCTTTTCCTAAAAAAAAAGGTGAGATCCTCGTATTGGTGGGAAAAACAACTGACAAAGTGGAGGGTTTCACTCCAAAATGCTACATGTAGGCCTGGGTTGTATGTTCCTTGCTCAGTATTTTGTAAAACACAGATCTTTACATCCTCTGAACTGTTCATTCTTAGTAAAATACAATTGGATTGTCAAGAACATTCAATAGTTTGGTTTCACTTTCATGACCTCAATCCCTTTGTCAGAGCAGGGGAACACTTTTGAAATGGTGGTTTTTGAATGAAACCTGTTAAAGGGTAACTTCGGTATTTCTCAACCTGGACCTTATTTTCCCAACTTTTTGTGTCTAAGTGACTAATCGGGAGAACAATTTTTGAAATCGGTCCAGTATTGAGCGAGATTGCTTCAGCC
>OMOV01098193.1:0-10353 GCA_900312565.1 Beryx splendens | reverse complement strand
CCATCTCCCACGCCCACTTCTACCTTCCATCTCCCATCCCCCATTCCCCATTTCATTGCCTCTACTGCTGTCATTTTGCTTGTCTAGGGTTGAAGTTATGATTATACCCCTCACTCTCTCTATTCTGATTCATATTCCATTTTTCTTTGCTGTATCCTATTCATTTTGTCTGCTGCAATGACCCAACATTACACTAATGTCTAAAGATGACTTGGTGTTAAAATGCTGCATCATGCAGCACCTTTAAGAACAGATGTAAATTCAGCAGAGAATGCAAAGAGCAACCATACAGATAACAGACACTGAAGCTCATACAAACCCATTCAAATCACAGCTTTGTGTGGATCCACCACAGATGCATATTACCCCACTCCTCCCCAGCTGAGCCTGTGCAGCAAACACTCCCACATTATGAGACCGGTGTATTTTTGTAACATGATATCCTGTTTTAGCAGAGCGGGGCGGGGGTTTGCATGGCGGACTTCCCCTGGACTATCATCCTCGGTCAACTCCGTGGCTCTGTGGCTGCTGCATAGCCTGGTGATGACTGTCTGGCCGCGTTAGCATCAAATGGGCCTCCTGACTCAACCCTCTGGAGGGCAGCCAGGGAGACAGAGAGGCAGCGCTCTTAAAGGCACACCGCGCATAGCAAGTGACTGGGGAGACTGACTGTAATGACTGTATTATTCAGCAGCAGGCTTCGACTGATTTACTGGGCTCTGCTATCGGCCCGTTTGTGGTCCATCTCTGATACGACGGAGATGATGCAGTTTGATCGGTCAATATGCTGGCGGTCCATGGGAAGACTTTAACTTTAACTGATTCAGTAGTAGGAGTAGCTGTGGCAGCATTATGCTGGGTTTCAATGGAGAGTTTTAGTGTCCCATGATGGTCTAAATGCTGTTTCAGAGGCTTTTCCACCATGACAACAATACAATTCATGGGAAATAATTTTTGCTTCAGTAAATAGTCAAATTTAATCATATCAGTACAAAATTTTGGCTATTGGCAGCTTCAATCCAAAAATATCGGTATCAGCCTTCAAAAATCCATATTGATCAAATCCAATTACATCTTTGTAATGCTAATATTGAAATAATAATAGGCCTAGTAGTAATAGTAGTAGCAGTAGTAGATAGTAGATACTAGTAGCTAGTAGTAGATAGTAGTAGTATCTTGGGTTTCAGTGGAGAGTTTTAGTGTCCCATGATGGTCTAAATGCTGTTGCAGAGGCTTTTCCACCCTGACAAGAATAACATATGTATTTTTGGAGTGAAAGTGGTCAAATTTAAATAACATCAGCACAATATAATCTGCTATCAGCGGCTTCAGTTAAAAATTGGCCTACAAAAACCCTTATCAGTCGGGGTCAGGGTTTCTATTCAGCGGACTTCTCTCCCACCGAGCCATTGTATCTCCCAGCCTCCTCTACAATACCAGGCCTGGGTGTAACCTATATATTCAAACAAACAGCTTTAACGCCATTATGCTCTGACACACTTTGATCACCTCCAGTGTGTGTGTATGGACTGAAATCGATGTTCGACAAGCCCGGCGGTTTGCAGCAGAATGTGTCGCCGGCTGAATTTTGCTGCTGTGGGGAGTTAGTAATGTGATATGAGGGTGAATCAGTGGTTCCTTCAGCAGCCATACTGTACATGATCCCAGCTGTTCCCGTCCAACACCTGTCCACCCCAATAGCCTGTTCACCCATGTATCTACTGAATAGGACGAGCCACATACTGGAAACTCATTTCCCTCGTCGGGGCAAATCAATACTCTATTGTTTCCCGTATTTCAGTTTAGAATGCATTACATCCTGTGCCTGCAGTCATTCTGTACAAGCTGCATTGAGCATACTGCATTTGACAAGAATACTATGCCATAATATGATCATGTCATATTTTGCTTTGTTGTATAGCTAACTATCCTGCACTGGAGGATACAGCTGGTGAATTCAACCAGGGTGTGGCTTGTCTGTTTGCAATCCAGATACGGTCTGCAGCTTTATGCAAATGCCTAAGTAAAATTCATCTAGAGATGCAATTACGTGTAGTGACGTTAAATGTAAGGATGTGGAGCATAGGAGAGATCTCTGCTCCATCTATAATGATATAGTAAGTGCTTTGTATGAAGGCAGTAAGCCCTATTACAAGCATAAAAATAAGACACATAACATCAGACCTGGTTGGAACGAGTATGTAGCTAAGTATCATGCTGAAGCCCGTGAAGCCTTTAAATCATGGGGGTAGATCCAGACAAGGGCATGTGCTCGAGTACAAGAAGCTCACTACTGCAGGATATAAGTATGCTATTCGCTTCATTTGTAAAAATGAGCAAGCCATGAGGGCTGATAAGTAACAATGCTACTGGTTTTTGGAAAGAAGTGAGAGCTCTTAACAACTGTGAGGCATCTTTGCCATGCACTGTAAATGGGATTTCTGGATCAGACAATATTGCTGAATTATGGCGACAGCATTATAGTTCCTTTTTTAACTGCCAAAAGTGATTTGTGTAAGGCAGACAAAATTAAGAGTAATGATTCAATGGTGATTATGTCACATGAGGTTTACCAAGCTATGAACAAGATATCTGATAACAAAGCAAGTGGTTTAGACCATATCACTGCTGAACACCTTAAATATGCCAGTTGGAGGATAGCTCCTCTCCTTGCTGTTTGTTTTACTGGCTTTATGATTCATGGCCTGTTACCAGACTCAGTGCTGTCTGTTTTGTTAGTGCCGGTCATTAAGGACAAAGCTGGTGAAGTATGCAGCCTAGATAACCACAGGGCCATAGCTTTAGCCAGCATACTGTCAAAAGTCCTAGAAAGATTCCTGCTGGATAAAATAAATGAGTTTATTAACTCCACAGATAATCAGCTTGGTTTTAAAGCTAAACATGGCACTGACTTGTGCAAATACGCCTTAAAGGAAATTGTAAACATGTATAGAGGTCAAAACTCATCAGTTCTTATGTGTTTTATTGATGCTTCCAAAGCTTTTGATCGTGTTAATCATGGAAAGTTGTTTGTTAAACTGAGTCAGAGAGGGAGCCCAAATACAATGTGTGAATTCTGGCTCACTGGTATGCCCACCAGACTATGCAAGTGAAATGGGGCGCTAGTGTCTCAGCCCCATCTGGGGTTAGCAATGGTGTCAGACAAGGGGGAATTTTGTTCCCAGTTCATTTTAATCTATATGTTGATGATCTGTCCAAGCAGTTGAAAGCCTGTAATACTGAGTGCATGATTGGTAATACTTTAGAGAACCATATTATGTATGCAGATGATCTTGTGGTATTTATACCATGTAGCGCTGGTCTTCAGCAGCTCCTTACTGTATGTACTGTGTATGGTGTGGAACATGATATCAAATACAATGCCAGTAAGAGTGTTGTCTGTAAAACCAAACAGGACAAATGTCTCAAATTTCCTGACTTCAAATTGTCTGATAATAATCTTGGGGTCTGTAATAAGGTAAAATATCTAGACAGAACAAATGACAGATGATGATGATATATATAGGCAATGCCACATATGCACAAGCAAACATTCTCTCATGCAAGTTTAGTATGTGTACAGATAGAGTGACAGTGTCCCTGTTCAGAGCATATTGTACACCACTATACTGCACACTTGTGGTCAAACTACAAAAGAGCCATCTTACAGAGACTTCAGCTAGCTTATAATGATGCCATGAGAATATTACTGAAAAGACCTAGATGGTGGCAAGTAGTGTAGTGTAGTGTAGGGCAAGTGAAATGTTTGTGGCTGCAGGAGTCAATACTTCCCAAGCTGTTTTAAGAAATCTCATGTATAAATTTATCTGCCGGCTTAATGACTCTGTAAATGAAATCATCTTGTTTTTATCAAACATATAGTACTACAGGCTGCGTATCCCAGCTGTGCAGACACTGCAGTTGTCTCTGTGTAAGACATTAATATACATTTTAAACCATGATCTTTTATTGATCCTTTGTAATGCTGTAATTTATGTCCTGTCTTTTATCAGGACCCTGAGTCTGAAATAAAGTTTGAATGAATGAATGAATGAATTTATAGCATGCACATAAAATGAAGATCCAACATTAAGGTGCTAAGGTTCAACCAATATGGCTTTTTGAAGGCTGACACCCATGCCAATGTTTTTGGATTGAAAAACATTTTTATGCCCAAAGAATTATAAAAAATTCCAGGTATTACATTTCTATTCTTGTTAGGATGGAAAAGCCTCTGAAACAGCACTTAGACCATCATGGGACACTAAAACTCTCCATTAAAACCCAGGATGATAAGAATATTATAACATATTCTTGCACGTTGAGTCCAACTCAAAATGTCACATTAGAATCAATTCAGACTGAGGGTTTTTCATAGACAGCCAGTGTAATATTGATAGATAAATAAAATAATGTAATTATTACTCAAACTGCATCATAGCATCATATCATATCATCATATAGTATTTGTAATATTCTTGCAAAAATTATAGCACAAAATGGGGGCGCCCGGTGTCTCACCGAGCGGAGTGCATGCCATGGGGTGCGGTCCTTCCCGCGGCGACCTGGGTTCGAATCCGGCCCGCAGTCATTTTCTGCATGTCCTCCCCTCTCTCTCTCCCATGCCTTCCTGTCTCTCTCACTGTCTCTATCGAATAAAGCATAAAATGCCTGAAAAAATCTTTTTTTTTTTATTATAGCACTAAATGGAAAAAAAACATGATACTTTTTAGAGGATATGAGGGGAATTAAGACGCAGGAAATTATGTGTGAACAGATTACATGGATTACTTCCCAGGAAACATGAAAACATTTGAGTCGTGTTGATGTGAGTCTGCATGTCCTCGCAGCATCAGCTGCCATTTTGCAGTATTGATCTGGCTGCTGGAGGCGGGGCGGCTGAATGCTGCAGTGTGCTGAAAGATGCTGAGTCAAGGGAAGCCATGCTGCTTCCGAACAGCTCTAGTGAGACAGACTGCATGTTACTGTAAGCACATTGTGGCCTATTTTTAATGAAAGTGCTTCATCATGAAGTGCTCCTAAAAAATCCTAGAGCAGCAAAATCTCCTCCTGGTTGCTCTGAAAAGGCTTTTGAATCGTGTGTTGACCCGCTCAGCCTTTCACCCCAAGCCACTTAGTGTACGGACTTCATCCCCCAAAGAAAGGGATGAATGAATAATTGAGCAGCTATGGCACAAAGGCAACAGACTGCGAAGGAACAAAACTGATTGAGATGAAAGAGAAAATCACCAAGTCCTGAGGCTGTCTGCCACAGACACACCCTGTCTGCCTCTGTGCTGCCACTGCAGCAGGCTTTCCATATTGCATGCTACGATTTAGTTATTCAGCTGATGCTCCTATTCACATTGTCTTATACCAAGTGAGCAGGTAGAGGGTTTCAGATCATAATGACTATATACTGTATATATCATGTAATGCTTTATTTATCTCCAGAGGGAAAGGCAGCCAGATTTGATTGAAGTCATACATGGAAGACAGCAAAGCAGATGGAAACAGAGGCAAACACAACCAGTGTTTGGACATAAAATCTAAGCTATACACCAATGATCCTTTGATATTGTCAGGGAATGAGCACAGCTAGAGGCCAAACTACCCAAAAAGGTCCAAATCAAAGGCTCCAGCCACTGGATTGAAGTTAAAATCCTACCAATTAGGTCAAATAGTGTAAAGCTGCAAGCGACAAAGCTTTAACAGTAGCAGTTTTAACCAGCTTAAGGATGTTAATGCTGCCAGTTAATTAGACTCGGTTGGTTTGAAGTAGCTGACTGCTAACTAAGGTTGTGGGTAACCTGCTGGTGTGAGCATGTTATCTTCAACATCATGGATGTTTCCTTCAACCCAATTGGCTCATTTGGTCTCCAGCTCTGCTCTGCTCATCTCTCAGCAATATCAACAGATCCTTTTGACATACAGTATATTTTTAATTGTTCTGTCCAAACACCGTTTGAGTTTGCCTCTGTTTCCATCTGCACCTCGGTCCTCCATTCAAAAGGCGGTCTCGCCACCCTGCTGCCCCTGATGGACATGCATTAGCTGTTCCTATGACTTCAGGCCGTCCTCCAACTCCATTTACAAGACTAAGGACATAATGGGACATAATAGGTCTGTCTACCCATGTCCCATGTCAAATTTTGCTTAACTCTGGCAGTGCCTTTATCATTTGAGCTATGCAGTAGCCCACCTGAAAACAAGAAACTACAAGGATGCTGAAACACTGTACAAAAGGGAACAGCACTACAGCACTAGCTAGTTAGGTGATATTTACTATTATCTTGACTTATCCTCTCTGACATAACTCCATCATGAGGCTGAACAGGGGAGGCCTTTGTGTCACCAGATTACCCTGCACACACATTATATGAGCGTGACCTAGATACCACGAGCACAGCTCATGTTCCTCTAAAAACACCAAGGCCCGGGCTGAGCGAATATGAACGCGTACACTACTATTTAGATTTAATGAGATGCAAGCGGGGGCCTTTGTTTCGATGAATTCCCATTCATTCCCTCCCAGAAAGCCTCGGTCCTTACTATGTCCGAGAAGGCCTAATCTACATGAAAATGCGAGGCATAGATACTGTACTAGAGGCCGAGCAGCAGCTATGAAAAAAACTTCTTAATGCGTAGAAGTTCCCGACTGCCCGTTGGAGAAGCCTAATCCTCATGGCAACGACCAGCCGGCATCAGTGTTTCTGCCCCTCGCTCCTCGGGGGCACGGCCACGGCAACTGTACCGTGCAGCAGCGCTGGCGTCACGGCCACATTCTCGCCCGGCATTCAGATTAACTATTAATAAGCCCATCTGCCCTCATTCCACGACTCTGTTTTAAAGCAGCCCCCTAACATCCGTACACACACACACACCCCGCGTCAACAACTCTCTCTTTCTTTCAGACATTCAGCCTGCTTAGATATTCTATTGTCTCCCCTGTTTGAACCTCACATTATAGCTCCCTTCTCATATTTTTCATCCATACATACATTATCAGGATTAACAGCATTCACAACATAGTACTGAGTCTGAAAACACTTTGAGGGGGATTGGGGTTATGCAACAGGTTAAAAAAACATGCATTTAGACTGGTATGGAGCGGTTTATGAGCCATGTGGGCTGTGAAGGTTCAGCGCATTCCACATCCTGTGTGCTCTATTCATGAAACATCATTCCCACTGTTGCTTGTGCGACGGATTGGGAGGAGAAGCAGGCCGGCTCCCCGTTCTGAATCGACTCATCCAGCCGTATCAAGTCAGTGTTACATCCACTGGGCAGAGGGGCACTGCAGGGCTCTGACTCTGACTCTTTCACTCCTTGATATTGATTGCTTGTAATGTTGGTGATCTAGGCATCACAGCTTATTCTACTGCTGACCTCATTGTTAGTCGATCTGGGTAAGAGACACAGCTCAATGGCAGAAATGTAAATGTTCCTCAGAATGTAACACACAGTTTACATAAAACCAAATTTTTCATCAGGACAAAGGCTGGTCTGTGACTACAATCCAATAGATGCAAATGTGGATTTTGATGGTATCGCCCAGTGGTATTGTGTGCCATCAAGGCCTAACAGTCTGCAGGTTTTCATTTCAACCAAGCACTACTGTGCACACCGGCTCTTTTCACTGATTTTCACAAGTTCAAGCACTGCTGCAGTGTTTAGCTGGGATGCAAAGCTGCAGACTCATGGGGCTCTATGGTACATTGAAAATCGCTGCTGTTGTAGCCACGCGATTAAAGGCCAGTTTTATAGCATGAACCGCTATATCCTATTATTTGTCTCAGTCTGCGACCATTTCCTTTGCTAACCAGGCCAATGTAGCCTGACAATCAGCCACGTGGACTGTGGACGACTAGTGAGATGACTAATGAGATTGCTCTCCATTTTGACAACTAAAATGTTTACCTTTGATCAATGAATATACGTTTTGTCGTCCGTGTGAATGACATCATGTGCTGGTGTGAAATAATCAGTGTGAAACCTGTTGTCTCTGTCGGATTCCTGCTTCGCCATAAGGGAAGTAGGACATGACTCGAGATTAGACTGTAAAGTCACACGTTAGGGATAAAGCTGACTGACAGCCAAGCGGACCAATGGCGGATAAGCATTTGAAATTCGATTGGACCACAAATGTGTCTGTAAAAGAGGTTTGGGAATATCAGCCAATGGCCGTCCGAGGTCGTGTGCAAAGGGCGGGGTCTCGAGCCTGATATAAAGCAGAGCGCTCGAGCTGTGCGCGCATTCTAAAATAAACTCTCAGTCGTCGTGCTAAGGTATCGTCCTACCTCCATACAAAATGAGGGAAATCGTGCATCTTCAAGCCGGCCAGTGCGGAAACCAGATTGGTGCCAAGGTTAGTAATTCTATATATGTATTTTTTTTGGCTTTGAGTACGAAAGCATTTGTAATTTTGCTGTGGTTTCTACAGAAGCCAATGCTTTGTGTGCGTGTCCCTTAAACCACACCCTAGGAATTTCACAGTGAATGTGCCCTACTTGTAAAAATTGCTATTGAGGATTAATTTAATCACGATTCTGATCATTATTAGGGCTGTAAAGGGTATCCAGTATTGTTTTAAACATCATTTCAAACAATTAAGATTTAATTCGACAGCTGAATGAAAGAGTCTTTCTTGAAATGATTAAACGAAATTTGGATGCGGATACAGAACAGAACAGGGCACATAACGTTGGATGGGACGTTGTGGCTGTTTCTTGAGAACAGGATTCAGCCAGTTTGCCATAATTCATTCGGCCCACTGCAATGCGCAAAAAGGGAAGTAACGATAACTGGTCCAGACAAACCCCACGGCCACTCTCCATTTCCCTCTTTGATAAGCAACGTGACTAATGTAACGGGATCGACTGGATGTGTTTTAAACATATTTAGTTTATTTTTTTAAGGTTACCGGCTTATTGAGGCCTACTTTTCACTGCCGTTCAAACCGCGCCCGGTTTTTCACCGGAAGTAGGCGGTGTTTCGGTTAGTGACGTAACAGTGAATTTTCAAATTCATAACCTATGGACTACAGCCAATAGGAGGTCAGGCCGCGCGCGCCCAGTGCTATATGGCGGGAAGTTAATCGTTTGGAACAATCAAATACTGCATTATATAACATAATCTAATAAAACGAAAATATATTTTCAGAGAAAAAATACTAGTTGATTCATAGAGCCTTAGTCATAAGCAGTTACAGCTGCTCTTCATTACAGAAGAGCAGATGGCATGTCTAACCTTTTTTTTCCCTTGACAGTTTTGGGAGGTGATCAGTGATGAGCACGGTATTGACCCAACTGGTACATACCACGGTGACAGCGACCTGCAGCTGGACAGGATCAATGTCTACTACAATGAAGCCTCTGGTAAGTCTCACTCTGCCACGATTCAACTGAATTAGAATTAGATTGCATTATTTAATTTTTTCCCTCACCCATTTCCTCTGCTTTTCCAGGTGGTAAATATGTTCCCCGTGCTGTGCTGGTTGATCTGGAGCCAGGCACTATGGACTCTGTGAGGTCCGGGCCATTCGGCCAGGTCTTCAGACCAGACAACTTTGTTTTCGGTAGGCTGTTGCCTTGTGCCAGGGCTATGCAGACATTTTCAGTTAATACTGCCAATGTCACCCGAGTGCCATAAACTGATGTATTGATTTTGTCCTGCAGGCCAGAGCGGTGCTGGTAACAACTGGGCTAAGGGTCACTACACAGAGGGAGCCGAGCTGGTGGACTCGGTCCTGGATGTGGTGAGGAAGGAGGCGGAGAGCTGCGACTGCCTCCAGGGCTTCCAGCTCACACACTCCCTGGGCGGCGGTACCGGCTCCGGCATGGGCACCCTGCTCATCAGCAAGATCCGCGAGGAGTACCCCGACCGCATCATGAACACCTTCAGCGTGGTGCCGTCCCCCAAAGTATCGGACACAGTCGTCGAGCCCTACAACGCCACACTGTCGGTTCACCAGCTCGTAGAAAACACAGATGAGACCTACTGCATCGACAACGAGGCCCTGTACGACATCTGCTTCCGCACGCTCAAACTCACAACCCCCTCATACGGCGACCTCAACCACTTGGTCTCCGCCACCATGAGCGGTGTCACCACCTGCCTCAGGTTCCCTGGACAGCTCAACGCCGACCTGCGTAAGCTGGCCGTCAACATGGTGCCATTCCCCCGTCTGCACTTCTTCATGCCCGTCTTCGCCCCCCTCACTAGCAGAGGCAGCCAGCAGTACAGATCCCTCACCGTGCCAGAGCTCACCCAACAGATGTTCGACGCCAAGAACATGATGGCTGCCTGCGACCCCCGCCATGGCCGCTACCTGACCGTGGCCGCCATCTTCCG
>OMOV01098179.1:0-16848 GCA_900312565.1 Beryx splendens | reverse complement strand
GTGTCTGTAGGGACGCCCGACCAAGCCGGCGGTAACAACAGGGGCACGAACCTGCTGTGTTGGTGGCGAGGGAATAGACCACTACACCACCCGGGCGCCCCTGTTTTACTTCTTATGTTATAATATAAATAACTGGAGACCATGTAATTGTTTTTGATTTCACGTCTTTATGCACTAATGGCATTGCTGCCTTTGTTTACAATATTTCATTTCATCAGTCTGAGAAGTAGAACTGTTACATTCACTTCCATTGCCTATGCTAGCTGTAGAAATGCGCACAACCCAAATCTATTTCAGTTGTCTTGAGTTACTTGATACTGGTTTTCATAAGAGGACTGTTTAATTTTCTGTATTCAGGTACTATGTGCAATGGCATTACAGCCAATACAGTTTTTCTTTTTAACATTTGAGAGTTGCACTTCTGCTTGAAAGAATGAAGAATGTCATATGCAAGTTATAAACAATGCATATATAACTATTCAGGAAGAGCAGGCGTAATGGACTTTTTAGTTTTTTTGTTATTGTCTGCGATGGTCTTTTGTGAAAAAGCAAGGCAATATTCTTGTTTCTTTTATATGAGACTTGGTTTTATTTGTATTTGATTGTAAGATAAATAAAGACATGTTTTATATCACAGCAGTTAAATCTGTGTCTGTATTGCATGTTCAAACCTTAATACCATTTCATAATAACAGGTTAATAGATGTTTCCTCCAGGAGTATATAATGAGTTTGGAAATTCTAGAGAAACTTGCATTACACTTTAACTAAACCCATAAAACGACTAAAACTAAAACATTTCACAGGACTAAACTATGACTAAAACTAAATGTAATTTTAATCAAAAGACTATGACTAAAACTAAATCAAAATTTGCTGTCAAAATTTACACTGCCACACATCCCCGTAACGTAACAGAATTGAGTCCAGAAATGTCCAGAAAATCACTACACTAAGGGCTTGTAATCTTGGATAGATTTTATATTGCTTATACTATCCCAATACTTATGCCAGATTACTCAGTGTGAGATGCATGCAGGTTCAAAGTTAGTAAATAGTGAGGGGCAACTGGCAACATTTGTGCATGTACTGCACACTGAACATGCAGCTCAGCCAAGAGCAGGGATAGAGAACAGAAGAGAAGAAGCAGGGGAAGGGAGCAGAGAAGGAATAACATTTGAGGTGCTGATATTTATTACACACATGCCTACACACAGGTAAACACACATTTGTCAGTAAAATAATATACCAGTATAGGTATTATCACATTAAATGCTAATTCAGAGTGAGTTATAAACAATGAAGAGCAAATGGAGAGGAGTGGGTGAGAGTGTGTGTGTGCATATAATACACACAAGGTGCAATGCAAGGGAACAAAAAGAACTCCATATTCCAACCATTACACTATTAGGATTAGACAATTATGGTTCCAGCGCTTGTCAGTTCACAGTCATTCACTGACTCCAAGGATGTGGTATAAGATAGTGTCTCTCTGACCAAGGGGTGATATTTGCATCCTTAAATAATTTATTGTCTATGTAGAGTTTGTCAGCGATCAGACTCACCTGGTTGCTGTTCTTTCGTTTGTTGTAGTAGATGGGAAGAAGAACTCTGCATCACCATGATCAGAGGTGGGAACTGTTCATTTATGCCAAACGGTTTACCTTTGATCCTTCTTCCAAGACTTCTGACATATTCATGCTGCTTGAAATGTTCAAACTTGGCAACGATGGGCCTGGGTCCGATGGGTGCTGCTGTAGTTTGGAGTGCGTTGGCTTATGTTCTCTTTTTCCAAATCCGGTGGACTCGGGCGAAGCTAATGTTGTTTGTGGTTTCTTCTGGGATGTTGGGTTTGTTCTTCATGAATGTTTTAAGTAGTTCCTCTGGATTTTCATTGTTTGAATCCTGAATTCCATTAAATATTAGATTGTCTCATTGACCTGTTTTGAAAGTCCAGAGGTAATTCTTTCAGGAGGCGGTTTTCTTTTTTGATGTTTATGATTTCAGATTGTAAATCTGAGACAGTATTTTTGAGCTCCTCGGTTTCAACTCTGAATACCATGACCATGTTTTTCAGCTCAGCAACTTCGGTTAGAAGTGTGTCAAGAATGTCCAGTTTGCTAAGTTTTTCCAAGTGCTTAAGTTTTTCTTCTATTAACAGCACAATGCTCTGTTCAGTGTCAGTTAGGTCCGGGGATTGTAATAGTTCTTGACTTGAAAGTTGTTTCTTTTTTACAGCCAGTGGACGGCTTTCTACTCTTGCTGGTGTGCTAAAAGCAGTAGGTCAAAGGTGTAATTTCTAATTGAGTACAAATGTTGTTCAAATCACATAAAAATTGAGTATCCAGTTTCAACAATGTAAATTCTATACTAGGTGGCATGTACAATATTACTGTACTGAATGGCTGTCTTTTGATATATAGGACTGGAGGTGAGACAATTGTTATATGGTTTTGACTAAGTTGGGGGTTTCTGGGGGTTCCAGTGCAAATGGGGACATTGGCCAGACGGTGGCGTGCCTTGAGGATTTTGAACATTGCTTGGATTAGTTTTGGACGTTGTCTCTATCGTGTTCATTTCCAGGAGAGCTCATGGTAGATTAGATTTAGATTGCCAAGTATCCAATAAGATCTTGGACGAAAACTTTATACTTATTTGTAGGTAAGTGTCTTGATGGACCAGTTTTCAGACATTTTTAGAGTGTGATGCAGGTTGATCGGGGAGATGGTGCCTGACACCTGACAGAAGATTGAGCTGTTTAAAGATGCTATTGAACACTGGGGCCAGCAGGCCAACACGGTGTCTGAGGGTTTGAGTCGAGACCTCACCTGGCCCTGCAGTTTTCCTGATGTTTGTCTACCAGAAAAATTATTTACTTTCTCCCACATGATGAAAAGGGCAGCAGGAGGCCTGCTCTGAGGTCTTAGGGCACGGCTGAAGGACTTCTGGCTGTTGCGGTGAGAAAGGCTGAGGGGACTGTCATCTGAAATAACAATAGAAGGAGTTGAGGTCATGGGGAAGTGTGGGGATGGGATTGCCCGAGAGGTGTGTTTTTTTTCTCGTAGCTTGTGAGTGAGTTGAGAAACCTCCATGCTGAGCCTGAGTTATTGTTGGCAATCAGGTTCCTCACTTTCGCTCTTTGCTTTTACTTGTCAGCTCTGACGTCCTTATTGAGCTTCTGACCGGGTAGCATTCCTCTCTATTCCTTCTCCTATCAGCCTGCTGCTTGGTTTTAAGCTTCTTTGTAAATCGTGGCTTAGTACTGTTGACCTTTTTCAGAAGACAGCAGTGAGCAATGGCACAATGTACATGTAGGCATCCTACAGTAACTTAATATTTGTCTGTTCAAAATTACTCTAGGTACATCTCATCTTTCAGCACACCTTTAAAGAGTACCTAAACACCAAATCCAAATCTGTGGGGAAGCCTGACACCTGATGGTGAAAAGTAGGGTAATGAACTGGCCTTCTGCTATTGGCTGGTCTTTGGTGCCAGGTGATGTCGCCTTCTATAGAGTACAACAGGTGGTGACAACACCTGGCACAAAGACCAGCCAATAGCAGATGTCTTAAGTCATAGTCAGAAAAAACACAGAGGGAGAAGAGAGGGAAATCTACTTATAATAACAATATTAACAATTGTAACCCCCTGCTGGCGACTATCTGTAAATACGCAGGCCTACTATTTCTATTTTCAATTTACAGGATCCTGAGTTCTTAGCGGTTGATGTTGAGCTGGCTAATCTCTCCTATTTACCAATAAAAGTCAGTACAGGCTTGAATAGACGGGATGAGAAATGTAACATAATATCTTAATCTCAGTTCCCACTGGACGTATGATATTGCAATCAACTTAAGTTACCAATGAATAATAGTGCGGTGCCTCCACTGTGGAATTATTAGACTCACTATGAGCAATACTCTTATTCCCCAGAACCAAAAGTGTTATTATTATGTACCTTATAGTTAGAACAAAATACGTCAGACCAACAACAATATAAATATTAAAATAAACACACATTTATTTTCTAGTCCTTATTTGTCTTGCTTCTTTTAGTGCACAATATCGTATGAATTACCTAAGTTCTAAACAACACTTTCCTTTTACCTTTCAGAGTACTAAACAAAACCTATGCCGGCAGTACAGGCCAGTAGCGTAACATCATGGTGATAGGCCCCGGTGCAAATATTTTTTTTGTGCTCCCACCCCCACCCTAAACACAAGCGCACGCTCGTGCGCACTGCACGCACGCACGCACACACACACGCTTGGACACACACACGCACAGCCACTCGAGAGAACTGCTATTGTTGATGCTACCTTTTCTCGTAAACTTTCATCCACTTGCTTGTTTTTCTTGCTGAAAGGAGAAACAACTCACGTCACGTCATCGCGACTCATCATGACTGACAGGTATCAAGGTGATTGGACAAATGATCATTTCCTCCTCCCATACCAGTCATTCAGCGTTACCTTACCGACCCGCCCCGAGCTATTCCATTCACAAAAACAGGGGCCTGTGGCAATTCTGGACAGCTGCTTTTTTTTTCTTCCTTCATGGGCCCCTGACGGCGTCTGGGCCCCGGTGCAGCTGCACCGGTTGCACCGTCGATATTTACGCCACTGGTACAGGCTAAAATAAAATGTTTCGAGTTTCAACAAGAAAGGCAACAGTTCAAACCCTTCATAAAATCCCAGATTTAAATGATATTCTCTTTTACCAAGCGCTTGGGTTTTAATTGTTGGGGCCCATTACGTTGGTGCACATATGCAGAAATCCTGAGAATCTCACTCCTGATACCGTTCAGAGTCCGATAGGAATCCGACCGCACTATCGATAGCTACTCACGGAAACCCCGACCCGGGCAGGCAGTTCAGACGTATCTACCGGATGGCGGACTAATGCAGCGGACCAGCTGAGGTGCAGCCACAAAGGAATCCGTGGATGAAACAGATCCCGTCCCACGCTGTCGTGTCTTGCCTTCCAAGGCGCTGAAGTCTTGCTAGCAACATTCGCAATGTCCGTCTCCCTGTCGGCTCTAAACTGTCGAGTCTCTCGCTGTCGTCTCTAAAACTGTCGAGTCTCTCCCTGTCGGCTCTAAACTGTCGAGTCTCTCGCTGTCGTCTCTAAAACTGTCGAGTCTCTCGCTGTCGTCTCTAAACTGTCGTCTCTCTAGCTGTCGTCTCTAAACTGGTTGAGTCTAGCAAACCCTTTTTTTTGTTACATCCACCTCCCTGGCCATCCAGACCACACACCCCAAAAGCGAGTCTCTGATTGGCTTAGAGTACAGCTCTCGTGACCGTAGCAACGCTCGCGCTAATCTTTGCTGTCGAACTGCTTCAACCTCAACTCTCTAAAATAGATTGGCTTAGATAACATCATTCAAACAAAATGGCTCTGCTTACGGTAAACAGAATATTGGATGTCACAAATAAAATAAAAGATTATAGTAAACATATTTTCCATTACATTTACCCATATTTCAAAGAAAATACATTTCTTTTATTTTCCTTTAGCCACATTTTAGAGGCCTCTACACAATATTAAAAGCCAGCTCTTTATTCCTGTTTCATCTCCGTTGTTATCATTTTCTCCTCTCGATCTTAATTGCTCTTCCTGGAGTTAGTGCTAATTTCAGGTTATGAGAGGTAATTTTACCATAATCATTTACTCTAACCTCGTGCATTAAAATGGCTGCAACATCAACATCAGTGTCCCTCATGCCCGTTTGGTCAGAGAGAAAAAAGACCCAACTCAATGCACTGCAATGCAGTATGGGACAGGGCAGGAAGTTGAATGAATCAATCCAGAAAACTACCATCTTTATGCACCAGATCCATTAAAAACATGTCAATCAAATCAAATGGATAACCTCTGACATGCAATGTAATGCTCAGCAGTCTGTGTTTGTGTGTGTTGCTTAAAAATAAAGCTGTCAGTCAACAAGATTACAAAGACCTCCATAATATTGTGGCAGAGGACTGAAAGGGTTCTGTCTCTGTGTGTGTGCGTGTGCGCGTGCGCGTGCGCGTGCGTGTGCGTGTGTGTGTGTGTTATGAGCTGGCAGGAGATATTCAGGATTACGGTGAGTGATGCACCTATAATGTTTCTGTGGATATTCTCTGCTGTTATTGGTGTTGGGTGCGGTGTGACCCTGCTTTATTACTGTCTGGCTCCTGCAAAAACTACCTCCTCCGCTCTTTCTCCCTCTTTTCTTCTCTGTTTCAGTTTCTTCCTGTCGCTCTTTCTCTGCTCTCTCTCTCTCCCCCTGTCTCTCGAAGATGGCTCCTGTTAAAATGACCATGAGATTGGTCCTGAGTCGTTCCCGAGAAAGCAACGGCAGGAATGTTTGAGAAATGAGGCAGCGGACAAAGGGAAGCTGCGGGGGTCCATTTCAACACACCGGCCAGCTCCGCTATTTGGACTGGGAGCTTCGCAGGAGGACGGGGGCAATGCGGAGAATAGGCTAGGGGAAGCCAATAAACACCTGTGAAATTGATGTGGAACTGAGAAATTTCGGAAAGCGCTGTGAGGGCAAACAGCATTGTATAATGCATTTGCTGACTTTCTTGCGTATTGCCCAGCTTGCCGGGGATGATAAAATGAAATGCTCTGGTGTTTCTTTCTGCTATTGATTTCTTTCTTTTTTCCATTTGGGCCATAAGCCATTAGCTTCCCACTATGGTATGTAACAGCTGTTTTTTGGGCTTACATGTTTGTTGGAGATAACTCGTATTTGGTGCACTCTTATGACGATTTTGCAAGAAAATGAGGCACGGCCCATTGAAAGATACTGGGAAATATGGCCGCTTTTCCTCCCTCTCTAATTACAGGTGCCAGGTACAGAAAAGTGTCAGAGGAGGTAGATGTTACCTCTCTTTCATTCTCTCTCACTCATTCTCTACCTTTCTCCAGCCTCATCCCATGAAATCTTGTGAAATGAGCATGATGTCTTAAAGTGATCATTTGTGAGACTCTTGTTTTTGGGGTTTTGGCAACACTTTTGGTGATAAGTGGTCATTGCTTTTGTGTTTTGCACTCAATGTCGGCACTGGCCCAACATACTGCAGTCATGAAGATACTCAATGTAGACTGCAGCTTCTTAAATTGATGCTACCTTCTTATGTTTATTCCAAACCACCAGAGTAGAGGACTTTTAGTGGGAAAGAGGGACCCACTCATAGGTGCTTAGAACAGCATATGTAAAAGCATGAAGAAGAAGAACGAGAAGAAGGAGAAGAAGAAACTTATTCATCCATCCCTTTTCAAAAAACAGATTTTACAAAGTGCTTTACAGAGAAAATAGAAAATACACACAGAAAGACAAAAGTACAGTCAGTTAAAAGCCCAAACTGTAAAAATGTGTTCTGAGATTTAAAAATAGTAGCAGATTCAGCCAATCAATGGGAGGCAGATTGTTCTACAATCCCTAATTTGAAGTCCTAAAGGCCTTGTGGTCTGATATGGATGAAGCAATTCAGCGAGGTCTTATGTTATATTGGATGAATTTTAAATTAAATTCTGAACTTTACTGGAAGTGTAAAGAATCTAAGACAGGTGTAATATGTGGCGTATGCTTAGTCTTGGTCAATCACTATTGTATGGTATAAATCAGCAATAGAAAGTAGCAAAACATTCATATTTATATTAAAATTTAATTGGAAAAGCTTCCGAAACAGCGTTTGGACCATCATGGAACACTAAAACTCTCCATTGACTGCCATTAATACTTTAAAATGCAGATACAGTACTGTGCAAAAGTCTTAGGCACCTTACATTTATTATATACATTTTGTCTTAGATGTTAATATATTTATTTTTTTGCATTTGTGTGTCAGTAGACTGCTCTTTATAGTATTTTTTGATATTTAGAAACTTTTCATTTCATTATTTTTGAAAGCATCTTCACTTTATGGTTTTGGTTTTTTTTACATGTGCCTAAGACTTTTTTGCAGAGTACTGTACGCTCTCCATAAATGAAAAGAAGTTTTCTGCTGTGAATGAAGTTTTCATTTTCAGTGAAGTGTCTTATTTAACCATGACCAAAAACAAATTCTTTCAGTTGCCAGACTTTAACTCCTCACTGTAACTTACTGCCTTCTTCTTGCACGCAGTACCTCTGAGATTTATTACCAGTAGAACAAAGTGTTGTATCAAAAGACCTTGATGCACAAAAAGTACATTTTACAAACATGACATCTTCAGGAGATATGAATAAACAAGGCGACGTGCCATCCGAAGATAGTGTGTGCATCCGCACTTGTACCTCTCGCCCCCTTTCTACCAAGAAAAAGTAACAGAGGACAGAAAGCCACATCAGCTTGTGTTTTTGTTTTGAAATTTCAAATGCTACCAATTAAAAGGAATTGTCGTGCATGTGTGTGAGCAGCACTTAATTATAAATACCTTTCAGTTGTCATGGCATCATAAAAATCAAGTGTCTAGAGTAGGCTGAAGTTTAATTTCTCTCATTACTGCCTAATCTGAGTTTAGTATCTGGCCTCATTTATCTTCACTATAAGGTCATGATGATTAGATCGCACGCAGTCTCAATAAATGCATAAAATCAGGAAGCACAACACTATGCTCGGCTTGAACTATAAAGAAGCTTTTTTATCAGTGCGCTACTAATTGCTTTTCAGGAGCTAAGTACTATTAATTTTTTTATTACTTGCAATGTAAAAATCAAGAGGGCGCTTTTGGAAAAAAAAAATCATGTAATTATTGCTATTTGACTTCTTAATTCAAGATCATTAGGGGAAATAGATAACTGTGCTTTAATGTCGACACTGCAGCATTTTTTTTCTTGATGGTAATTAACTGACTGTAAAACACTGTACAGTGACTTTGACAGGTGGATGACTTTTAACCCGTGGAGGTTTGGTATCCTTAGAGACTGCTCATATGAACATAAAATGCTAATAATTAGCTCCAAAATGTAAATCTGTTTGGATAATCAGGGCCGATGGGAAGAATACCAATTAGTGGAGCGGTGAAGGGACAAAGAGGTGACAGGGGCTGTTTCGCTGGTTGTATTGTACAACGCATTTGTTAGGACTTTTGGTGACTTCTGCACAAAAGGTACTTGCAGAAAGTGTAGCTTCAAGTTTCTTGAAGCTACACTTTCCAATGTAAAAGTGGGGCCATAACGGTCTTGGAGTTATGTTGCGTTCATGTCACGTCCGGTTTACCGTAAATGCGAGCTGCCACTTTTGTAGGCTTCAATATCTCCCACAGTCACAGTTGCAGAAGGTAATAAAAATAGAAATAATTGGCTATATTCACACTAATACAATCAACTGTACTTTTTTAAATACTTTATATTCAAAGATTTTTTTTACAACATGTATGATACATTTCATTCAAAAACATCTTTTCTTTGTCTTTTTTTTTGCAACAGAAAAAGCACAAGGGCGCGCGGGTGGTGTAGCGGTCTATTCCCTCGCCACCAACACGGGGGTTGTTAGCTCCGGCTTGGTCAGGCGTTCCTACAGACACAATTGGCTGTGTCTGCGGGTGGGAAGCCGGATAGGGGTATGTGTCCTGGTCGCTGCACTAGCACCTCCTCTGGTCGGTCAGAGCGCCTGTTCAGCGGGGAGGGGAACTGGGGGGAATAACGTGTTCCTCCGCACACGCTACGTCCTCCCGGTGAAACTCCTCGCTGTCAGGTGAAAAGAAGTGGCTGGCGACTCCACATGTATCAGAGGAGACATGTGCCAGTTTACACCCTCCCCAGATCAGCAGAGGGGGTAGAGCAATGACCAGGACCGCTCAGGCAGGGGAAATTGGGCAGTCAAAATTGGGTGAAAAGGGGGGGGAATCCCCCCCCCCAAAAAAAAAGGGAAAAAAAGACAAGCATAAACATAGTCATATCAATAAAAATGCTAATTAAACAAACCTATACTTTGCGGGGAAAAGAAAAAAGAAAAAGAAGATTAAAAAAAATATATCTCAACTGTACTTATGCAAAATGACCAATATCTGCAATAGTTTGTCGATTTTAAAATCATAAATAAAAATGATTTTGGATGTGGATGTTCCAATGAGTTAAAAACATGAACACTTCAAAGTCAGATGCAACAAGATGTCATCCACTTCTTCCTCTTCTTCCAATATGAAATTTTACCTCCCGAATCGATTTCCGGCCTGTGGATTTAAACACAGGAGCGCACACACCTCCTTCCCCACTTCTACTTGAATAAACAGCGCTCGGTGTCACGAGTGTCTCAGCACCCTTTCCTCATCAATACCTCACCTTTTCTCTGTCTATCTGAATGCATCTAACAAGCCGACGGTGCCAGCTCTACTCGAGCGGAACAACGGGACGCGGAGCAAAACAGCTCCCTGGAAATTACCGCATCTTATATATAATTTCACCCTCCTCTTGGTTTACAAGCTGTGGAGAAACAGTCATAATTCTGCATTCTGGATGGGGGTTATTAACCACTGGCCACAGGTGCTGTGAGACTGATACTCCCTAAGCACAAGAGGTAATGAGAGGTAACACTTGCCATATATAATAGGTGTGTGTGTGTGTGTGTGTGCGTGCGTGCGTGCGTGCGCGCGCGCGTGTGTGTGCGCGCGTTCGTGGGTGTGTGAGGTTGAGAGCACAATGTAATTTGGACAATACAATGGGCTGGACAGATTGTGAATAACCCTACTATTTATGGGCTTCTGTTATTGTGGACATACATGTTTGTCCTGTTTTGATTAAAATAAAGGATGGAAAAGAAAAATTCACCTTCATATATATTAATATATGAATCAAATAACCGAGCGTGTGCTGTAAGCGAACAATGGTCGATTCAGTGTTAATCAATTACAGAGAAAAAAAAGAACAACTTGTCCATTTCTGAGTTCAGTTTCGCTTAATCCCTTCCCGCGTCGGAACACCTCCATTCTGCGTTACAGATAAAAACGGTCGTTGCGCTAGCCAGTAATTAGTCAGGCCCCTTTCGGAGGTAGCGATAAAATGCACGTTCGGCAGCGACACATGCGTTATGGTAATTAGATGTGGGGATGAGACGTGAGAACGACAGGAGACAAAATTGTTAACCGCAAGGGAATTTTGTCGATACCATTAGGGCCGTGTTCTCTAAATTGGACATTGCTATTGAATATTTATTAGATTCAGAAACATCTCACACAGGCCTGATGCAGAGCATTATTTTAATGGTTTGCAACTTCTTTTTTTCTTCTTCCCCTGAACAAGACACAAGATCAAAAACGACTTTGTGATTTAATGGCGACCTCCTGCCACAGTCTGCGCCCGGCCTTTGTGTGAAGTGCTAAGTGAGGCTATTGATATTTCATGAGCCATAACAGCCTTTAGGATCGACAGCCAAGAAGTTTTGTAGCCTGAGTTCCTCTGGTGTTTGGGCACAGGGGAAAAGGGATGAGGACATTTGGATTACAAAGTGCTGCATGCTCTATAACAGCTGATGAAAGATGTTACTTTACTGAAAGGCATCTGGTTTTGAACTAGAGCTTTTGGCAGGCTTCAGGGGGCCAGGCATTTGAATTGTGGGCCCAAATACACACACACACACACACACACACACACACTACAGTTGCCACCACACCACAAGTGATGTATGCTGGCATCTTAACTTCGCTCTCTTTTGATGAATATATAAAGAGCAAGAAAGGCAGCGTCAAAGGCAACTGGCCACATCGATTTCTGCCCATGCCAGTATATGCTCTGTGGAACAAACGGTCTTGGACTGGTTGCTGCTGTTTATAGTGATATGAAGGTAGTCGCTGGTCCAAGCAAACACAGATAACTAACTCTTTACGCTTTAGATTTAGGGGATTATCTCCCCACAGGTGAAACTAGGGGAGATAAGAGGGTCCTACATGATTATGGAGGATATGTAGTTTGTTTTTATGATGCAACCATGATGATGTACTGCAACCATCTTTTACATTGGATTTTCTGTTGATTTGTCTGTTCAGCCATGATGGCTATCGCTCCTCCTCTACCCAGTTCTTCTTCTGGTTATTCCAGGCATTCCAACAGGAAACATAAAACATGTCACTTTCTGTGCACCAAAGTATTTTTCCCAAGAAAGACCGTCCCGACACTGGATCCCAGTAAGTATTTGAGGGATGGGGACATGCCAAATTCAACACACAAACCCAACTCAGCACTAGATTTAACCACAGGGCAGATACTGTAGCAAACCAGGTAAAGAACAGGCTCATAGTTTGACTTAAAGTGAATTTGTACAGGATTTATACAGGATAGTACACTCATTCAGCAATTCTTTCCCCAAACCAGATAGCAGAGGACTAAAACTTGAACCTGTGAATTGGTTTTGCCAAAGAGAACAAATTGACACCTTTGGATGGAGCAGCTCCAGATATAATAATACAGGTTCAAGACTTAGTTCTCTGGTAAAGAGCGTGAGAGCACCCAGGGGAGTTGTCTGGGGTTAAAGGGACATTTTCTGGTTCAGAACTGATAACACTACTGTAAAAAAAAAATAGCTCATTTGGGAATAAAAAGTTGAAAGTTCTACAAATTAATAGCCCATTTAATGCAGCTTCAGATTTCACATGTTAATGATATTGCAGCTTCAAGCCATAGTCTACTGCTTTCTGGCTTTGGGAATATGTTGCTCATCTTCACAAATTGAACTGTCCAAGGCAGTACAATAATATAAAACCTTAAATTCAGCGGTGTCCACTTAAAATCAGCCCATAAGTTATGGACAACTTACCCTCAACAATTTGAGTGTTAGTTTACGCAACTAACTATATCTTGGACCAAACAGACGCATATAACTGCAACTAGGACCATCTCTCTATACAGTGTGATCATATGCATATCTCATCTTAACTCCCTTCCCAGCTAGGTTTGCTAATATGTATATGTTGACTACAAGAGCTAAGAGATTATCTTTGATAATGTAACGTTAGCCTTGTCGCGAACGTCAGCTTTCAGTTGAGTTTTGACAGTTGGCTAAGCATTAGTGCAACAGACCCTGGCACACAAATTCAACAAATTCAAATGTTGACAGTTCTTTTATTCTCCTTTTAGGTTACAGACACAGCACAACACATCTGCACAGTTTTCAAGCCAATGTGACAGAGTTTACAGGCTTACTGCCTGGGAAAATTTCTATGGAGATGTTGTCACCATAGAAATGAATCCTTAAAATTCCATAATTGCCATTTTATGCTATACTATGCAAATTACCCAGGCAAATGGTGGAATGACATTTCTATCCATTCTATTCTGTGGCCATCACCCACTCTAGCAGAGCTGAACATTCCGTCAGTCATCTCTATGGGGCCATAAAAATCACTTTAAAACTTAAATTGCATTGAATCAGCTTGTTTAGTTGTAAGCACACCATTCCCGAATATGCTGAACATTTTAAAGTTTGAATGGTGCTGATAGCTTAAATGGATCAAAAGGTGTAGTCAATTGAAACTGTGGTGGAAGAATAAATAAATAAATAAAGAAGTAAATAAGAGTGTATAAGTGTGACATGCTGAAGCAAGCGCAGTAATAATTCAATAACCCTTCTATTTTCAAATTGCATGTAAAGAGGTGATTGTATGTAACCAATTGTGATCATTCCTTTTTTTCCATACTAGCCATTACAGTCTCTAGAGTATACATTGTTCAACTGTTCCCTCGGCGCAGAGCATTACTGCCATCCACAACAATGATCCATCATCTTCCAGCTGCCAATTTGGCAACTCTTATATTATCAAATAGAACACAGTGTACAGTACACAGAAGCCAATGTCCTAGCATCAAAATATGCCCCATGTATGCTGTTGATTGTAGAAAAAAACACATATTCTAAGCTTTCATGCTGCTCATTGAGGTTTATCAATGTTTTCATTTTCCCATCTATCTATCTATGGAATTCAATTTGGAGCCAGAGCTTGGAGAGCGCTGCTTCTTCCACTTGGGGTAGTAGCTATTGATGTAGGCCTCATGCTCCTCTGGCCTCTAGCGAGCAGACCAATTTTCTATCTATTTACGCCACAGTTATGACCCCATTGATTTCAAATAGCCCTGCTGCTATGGTGGCTCATCTGTGATGCATGCAGTGACAGTGACTGATCAACAGCGCGGGAGCGGCTGAAAGCCTACGTGGGCCGGCTAAATGGGCTGGCTAAATGTGTGCCGCTCTCTTGTCAATGGTGTGAGCTGCTCTCTTGTCAATGGTGTGAGTGCATCCTCAATTATGCCAGTGATATTGTACAGCAGGAGTTGGATCAAAGCTCATTCCTCGTTCACCTGGGACCTGCTTTTAAATGCTCTACTTGGATTATAGCGTCAACCTGATCATCAAATCATATTTAAAATGTGCATATGCATCATTTATAAGATGTTGTCTACTTTAGTCTTACACACCAGCCAATGATAATCTGAATTATGAGCGAGCTCAGCAATCATACTGCAAACAAGGGTTTACACCAATATATTTGGATGTGTGGGGCTGATACTGGCCTTTTATTAAAAATCTGATGTGGTCCAGTCAGTGTGGTCCACCTCTGATATGATGGATATGATGCAGTTTCATTGTTTTATTATAGAATCGATCAATACTACACTGGTTGTCTATGGAGAGCCCTTAACCTGAATTGATTGTAATGAAACATTTTGATCAGATTTCATAAGTACGCATGAATATGATGATGATGATGATGATGATGCTGATGACTCTAGTCTAAAGGTTTCATAGGCTTTTATTAGAATAAAAAAGTATCAGTATTTTTTTTATCTATTGATTGATTTATTTTATCATTAATTTTACAGTTTTGTCACTTCAAATTATAAAACATGGATTGCAATAACCTTCAGCCCCACGTTCAATAGCCCTGCGAGCTACTCTCTATTCACATATTTTATTATATACATATGTGAGTGACGGGTATTTCTCCCAGATGTATAACTTGCTAGTCCAAATTGGACCAAATGAAAGCAGAAAGCAGATTATTAGGACTCTTCCTTGTAATAGTGACCATTGTGTTGGTATGGTAACATGGTAACTAATTTCACATCCATTTATTAATGACAAAATCCCACATGCAGAATCTGTATTTGGTAAGAATACATAATAAGACTACATCTCACAGCCTACCAAACGTTTGTTATCTTATGTCCATCAACAATATTCTTTATTCTTTATTTGGATCCCTTTAACAACGTCTTCCTGGGGTCCACACAAAAACAACAGCAATAAAAAGACAATTTAAAATCACACAGTATCAAAAAGAAAATGCCATATAAGCCAAATATAAAGATAAGAAAATAAATTAAATGACTCTACACATAAAACAATAAATAGCAGTAACCTATAATAGAAACAAAAGCTAAATTGTCACAAACACACGGCACCAAAAAAGTAAAACAAAATAAAAAACACAAACAAAAAGGTTCCAAAACAGCAACAACACAATAACAGCTATTTGAGATTCATCAATTTTTATTTTAGTGACTTTTTGAAAGAAAATCTGTTTTTGATCTGTCTCATGTTGGTGGGGAGCATATTCCAGGCAGAAGAAAAGAAAAGTTCTCATCATACAATTTGTTCGTGGACTAGGTACTACCAGATGACCAGTACTGACTTGACGTGTTATACCCATGACAAAAACCAGTATATACTAGTTTTTCACTAAAGAAGTGTTGTGTATTTTTCCAGATGACAATTTGCATGAATAACAGAAGACTAGATTTTAATGTAGCCTCCACAGTTAGTCAAGATCGTTTATGCATCTCATACACATTAGCATGGAAAGAACAATGAAGAACTAATCTGGCTGCTCTGTTCTGTGCAATTTCAAGGGTTTTTTTTAGATGTTTTTCAGCCATGGGTGTAGGAAGCATACATAAAGTGGGTGGGACAATTTGACGGGGGGTCTGGGGGTCCCCCCCCAGAAATTTTTTAACACAGTAGTCATTTCCTGTATTCTGGCATCTTTTAACATGTGCTTTGAAAATTATCTGGCTGTAGTGAAACCCCCAAATTATGGGCATATTTTGTAATTTCATCCAGAGGAAGTGGATATGCTTTTCCATTGATGATAAGCGAACGAGCTGAGCTCTCCTTTCAGAGCTGACACAAGTGACAGAAATCAACATCATGCTGACTGTTTTGTTGGGCTAGCCAGGCTTTTATTCGTCAAAACGGGGAGTGCCTGGTTCACTGATTACAAGGGACTCTGCTGTTAGTTAGCTGGAGTTAACTAATTACTACTACCAGCAGTGATGGTGACTTACTTTTCGCTTCAAAAATCTCTGTATATCCATTTCTGTAGCGGTGGCACTGTCGTGTGGCTATCAGCTGCGGGGAGCACTGTGCTGTGCAGCAGACAGTCACGGGCCAATGTCCACCAGGTGCGGTGCGGCTCCGGTACGGTAGCTGTGCGTGTGCCCAGAACCGACTCGCGCACATTTGAATCAGCGCTGCAGTGTCCACCGGGTGCGGGTGCGTTGCGAGAACGGAACGGCAGGCGCACGGCAGGTTCGGCCGCTCCGGTCTTTTCTCGCAACAGGTCTATTTTTGCCGGAGCAGCGTGCGTCTGACAAGCGTGGAAATGTACTTTATTGACTTGCGTGATACTCAAACAATAGTTTACTATCATCCATTAATGTCGGTCAGGCAACATATGTTGAATTCACGATTGCAATATAATTATTTTGCCAGACCAATGCTGAAAGATCACTACCAGCCTATTTCGATGTACTTGAATAATGAAAACATTACATTTGCATAAACAATAGAAACATGTCACGATTTCCTGTTGTTGACATTTGCCTTACGGTGCAGCTAAGCTGCCTGGGTGCAAGGTGCCAGTGAAAACGTGGAATGGAGTTTCATA
>OMOV01098178.1:0-11467 GCA_900312565.1 Beryx splendens | reverse complement strand
GGGTGAGTGCCCCTGTGAAGGCAATGATGGCCATGCCGGTGCCTTGGATCGTCTGTGGTGGAAAGAAAAAGGAAGAATGAATGAATACATGCTGAACTGGCAACTGCTGGATAACTTTCTGAATAGGGTCCGGGCTATTGTGAGTTTTATATACTGTAATTTTGACTGCCACAGCAACATTATCCATTATTAATATTGGCGAAATGGTGTCTTACTGCACTCTTCTTTGTCATCTCTTTTCTTTTTGTTGTTGTTTCTTTGTGTAGGTGAACTAAAAACAGTGGCTTATGAAATCAATCTGTATTTTATTAATGTTTTAGCATTTTTACAGGAGTAAGAAATCTCCAAACTGTGTCTAAATGAATATGTCGTCATTATTGGGACATATTGTGGTTTGGCCCCACCTTCCTCCCACACTACATTGCGCAGACTGTAAACTTCACCATGATGTCATGTCTGCTCCTCCCGTGTGTACTGACTAAAACTGCTGCTACTGACTATTAAATATCTTTCCTCTGTGTTTCCCTATCAGTACGCACCTTGTTGAGCTCCTCCTCGATGCTGCAGGAGTCCAGGCCCAGCTTTGAGTAATCGGTCTCCGTCACCCCTTTGATGATGTCTGTCATCTGCTGGTAGTCCTCAGCGCTGACATGAGTGAAGTTGATGTGGTGGGGGATCAGGTTCTCGTTGATCTCATTCCCCAACAACGCCACGATCTTCTTGGTGTTCCTGAGAAAACGGATGGATACCCATAACCCATATGAACACAAGACACCAGTTCTGGTCATAGAGTAGAACAACAAAACTCAAAACACCTTTAGTTCTTTAAAGCTGCACTACGCATCTTTGCACATTGGCAGCTCCAAATAGCAGCCAGAGGTAACTGTTATACCCAGAAATCATGTAACATGATGTGAGTAAACTGCACACACACACGCGCTCAGGTTTACCAGCCCAGCCGGTCGGTGATACTTTATACCAAAGGGACGAGAGAGGCAAAACACCTGATGTTGGTGAGTGCAGCTTTCTCTGGACGAAGCGTTTGCTTGCTGCTGTTTAGGAAACTGTTTGTACTTTGCTTTTAAATTCTGTCACTTTTTGTGACTAAGATTTGTCAGAATTACCAGAATTTCTGTTGGAGAAACAGGGTGAATTCACTCTTCTCTGTTGAAGCCCCACTTTGTGATTCAGGCTGCTAAGATGGATGTATTTTCACATAACATCTAGCCAAGTGCAGCTTTAAAGACACAGTCGAGAGTGTCCAGAGAGTCAAGTGATGAAATCGTCGGCCTCTAGAACCACAAGAGTGGATCAACTTCTGCCACAGGTTCCTCTTCTGTGTCTTACTGTTTCCCTCTGTACTTCCCCAATGTCTAAATAAAGAATACTAATAAAATAATGAAAATACTAAGGTGAATGTTCCACTCTGACACAATCAGCAATTTATTTGGTCATCAAAATTTGGTGTATATTCACATGTGATTTGGCTTTTAAAGGTCTACACAGCACACACAGTCGCAGTCCAGTGTGGAAATGACTGAAGGTGAGATAACGCTCATACTCACAGTGCGACGCATTTGGCATTCATGATGTTGGCTTTGAAGCCCAGCACGGCGAACACCACCAGGGTGGCCAGCACGGAGGTGAAGAAATTGATAAAAGACACCAAGACGGCATCGAAGTGGCAGTTGTTGTCCCGCTTGTTGTAGCTGGAGAAGGCGATGACGCCGCCGAAGCCGAGGCCCAGGGCGAAGAAGACCTGCGTGGCCGCCTCTCGCCACACCTTGGGTTCCAGCATGATCTCCAGCTAGAAACAACAGAGGCAGAATGAGAATTGATTTGGTTGACAAGTACAATAAATTTACAGGAATTTGGTGATATGTCTTGGTGACGTTGGTGCAGAGTAACACAGACACGGCACACATGGGATTAATATCAGAGGTGTGGAGACCAAAATGGGGGAAAACGCTCACGCAAACATGCAAATTAATGCATTTTCATATACAGTGATTTCTTGCAATTCCAACATGTTAAAGCATGAGAAACAGGGAAAGGTGGATTACCAGTATATGCTATAAAACACAGAATCATCATGACTAAATATTATTAATGAAAAGCAACAAGAAAATCCTCATTTTACGTTGAATGGGCATGACACTAGTGCTATGATGACACACGTGGTTACGAAATGGATCGTGTTATAGTGGATTGTGGATAGTGTTGTCGCAGTGGCATCAGCCTCAGTGATACAGTGGTGAATAAACTGCATGATGTAACATTTCGCAGACTGTTGAGCAGCATTCATTTGAAATGTTGCTGTAATTTCCTTCAATCAGCTTATCAGTCTGCTTTGTCACTTCAAGCAAACACATCCATCAGCAATCCTTCAGATGTTTACCAAGAGAAGAATCTGCATATGAACCATTTATTTTCGTGAAAATTCTCTCATTTCTCCTGTAATCCAGTTTTTCTATGCACCATCTTACCAAGGGAAATGACACATCATGCTAGAATTTCCCATAGGCGATCAATAAAGTGCATCTTAATGTCAATAGACGGGCCTGTAATTCACACGTAATCATTTTCACACTGTGGTTTTTTGTTACATGGATGCCGAACCGAGCACAAAGCAGACGTGAAGGAGGCACAGCCAGCGCTGCTTTGATGTCTCTACACGGGATATGGTGGGAGAAGTTGGCTTTTGAAGTGGTAAGATGTCAGCCGATGAGCCGAAGCAGACACACGAGACAGACTCTGCTGTGGGCGAGCGTCTTTGGTTGGTTTGTTACATAAAGCCTCAGCAACTCCTGTTTCCATGGTGAGCGGAGCTGCTGCCGAAATGATTCCACGGCCCGAGGTGCCATTGGCCTGTTGCTGCGGAGAAGCTGGCCTATTACAGTGCAGATCCGCTTTTTGAGTTCAGACACCTTTCATTGAATAATGTGTGGCGTAATGAATGGTGGCTGACTGTAAAGTACATAAAGTCCCGATGTACAGTAGGGTCCACTTCACAGAGCACAGCTGTTTTGAGAATGGAACCAGATGCAGCCGAGTGTATTTCTAGATTTCTGACACATTCTGCTCAATAAAGACATCCTTCCTATTGCAGCATGTCACAAGTTTCAAAGAATAGTCTATTGTTTGATTCAGTACAGCATCCCTCCTTTGAACTAGTATGTAGACGGAGCAGAGAAACCTCGACTGGTTACCTTGGGTGTGAACATGTGTCGGATCCCGTCCACGGAGCCCTTGAGGAGCAGCGCCCGAACCAGGAAGCAGATCAGCACAACATACGGGAACAGGGAGCTGAAGTACATCACCTGCAACCAATCGGTACAACTTGTTACACACACACACACACACACACAACTCAAATGCAACGGTTCAATACAGCACAAGTGTAGCATAAAACCCAAACTGGCCAGAGGGCTAAAAAAGGATGAGACTCAGGATCCCCAAATTCATGAGTGAGAAATTATTTCATGTACTCTGAAAAAAATCTGATGGCTGATCAGGAAAAAATAACCACTCATCAGGCAATTATCAATTCATGTGGAATTGTATTTTACTTACTTTTTAATCAGGCAAAGAGGAGGGTTATTTGTGCTTAAATACAAATACCAGTCAAAAGTTTGGACATGTCACATTTTTCTTTATTTGTTCTATTTTTCACTTGTTAGAATAATAGTAAAGGCATCAAAACTATGAAATAACACAAGTGGAATTATGCAGTGACCGAAAAAAGTGTTCAAATCCAAACTATCTTATATTTTAGGTTATTTTAAGCGGCCGCCCTTTGCCTTTTCAAGCAAATTTCAAGCATTTAAGCAGAAGCCTTCAGATCAAAATGGTTTTAGGATAATGAAAAACATTCAATCAGGTGTGTTCAAACTTCTGACTGTTAGTGTACATTCGTATTATGTCTTTCACATGAGTTATATTTATTAGTTTTATTTGCCGCAGCATATTGCCAGGACAGTGTCTTGGGGGAATCGTTGCCTGTGTCACCTGACGTCTCATCTGTCCTCCGCGCCGACAGGAAACATCAAGAAAATCAAACTCAGCCGCCTCAGGGCAAGAGGCCCGAACCCTGCGCACTGCTGGAGCTCCGGGAGTGCAGCGCTGCTTTTCCTCAGTGTAAAAATACATTTCTACCTTTTCTGCCTGGCTCTTGTTTCTTTAACACGCAATTCCTAAGGACGCATGCGTGACTATTCTAAGGACACAGGAGTATTTGTTACATCTATTGGAAAGGTGCAGTGCTTTGACTCTTACTATGTTTTACTTACAATGTTTATGATCTAAAAATATAATCTTATTCTTCTGTTGCAGTCAGCCTGTACGTTTGTGTTATTCTGGATGTAGTGTCAGCTTAATGTATAAAATTGTAAAATGTGTTTTTTTAGCCGGAAGGTGTCTCATCCCTCTTCTGAGCGGGATACAAAGTGTCTCAAAGTGTGGAGGATATGGAGCCACTTGGAGCAAGGGATAAATAATGGAGAGTGAGTTGAAACTTTCAGGAATGAGAATAAAATCTGATTGCTTGAGTAAGACGCTAAAAATCAAATCCGAGTTGATTCCAAGTATGCCAAGTTTTGTTTATGCTTTTGACCTAGTTGCACTAGCAGCCAGATCGCGTTTCACCAAGTCCAAGTAGATAATCTGTGATGCATGTCTCCTTCATATTCGACTCATCAATCGCACTTATCATAGGTTTCTACAGTGCTGATTACTGGCAAGGAGATAAGAGTGTGTGGCAAATGCTTGTCAGATGATGGCACCAGCAGATGAGGAAGCACTATGCGTAGATTGTAGAAATAAATATAGTGTGATCCTCAGACCTAACTATCTGCACGGCGCTGATCATGATGATTTGACAGGAACTTCAAAATGTGCTAAAAAGACAAGAGGAGAACCGAATTATGAAGAGAAGAGTGAAACCCTGCAAGTGTCTTATGTTTGCTGCTGAGTAGGTGTCATATCTTTCAAATGCTGCACATCTCATTACACTTATATAACAATGTTAAAGTGAGGGTTTTTTTTTCAAAAAAAAATTTTGCTTTTTTTTTTTCAATTCCTATTTTGGTCAAAGGTCTCCGTTTGCAATTAAGAGCCGATTTTAGGACAGTCGTTAAATCTTTGGCAGTTCCAGTTTATTCAAAGACAAGAACATTTGAAGCGATGTTGAGTAATGTACCATGAAACTTCTGTAACCAAGATCAGCAGGGTGCCAGGCCAAGGAGGGTAGCAGCTCAGCCCATGCGAGTGCTTTTGTCCCATTATTGCGCTAATCTGACAGTGGGCCTCTCCTCTTTTTTTTGCTCCACACTATGCTGTATTATCTGGAAATTCCTCTGGGTAGGGGGGGGTGGCAACGGAAGGAGCAGAGCAGGAGGGCTGAAGGCCTGAGTCAAGCCTGACGCTCGGGGCTTAGAGGCGTGGCAGTGGGGTGTGGGCGCAACCAATGGGGGATGGTTTGAGGTTGAGTCATCAGCAGAGTTGATGATTCAGAGACATTGCCTCTCCTACATGGTGGTCCATACGTAGCTCTGAGGGAGAAAGCCCAACCTCTTGTCTTAACAGGATAATTCATCCCCACAACAGAATTCATCTATATATACAATACGTATTTAATGTGATATTTGACAGTTCAGTCGACATGTAAAGCTCCCAGTGCTAGCAGCCGGAGAACCAAGGCTCTAATCTGCGATTCACTGAAATACACACAGTAGTTTTTGTAGTTTTCAGATTGTTTTGTTTGAGATCTTAGTCACTTAATGAGCTTTATTTTCTGGTAATGCTGTGCAACTTTCCAGATCGAAAAAAAGTTTGGTTCTATATTCACAGGAAATCTTATTCAGTACTTGAGTGTTGTAATGACCACAGAGTTGGTTTTCTATTCATTGTCAAGGGAGCATCTTCAGACTGTCTCTCTGTCTCTTTATGACGTCACAGACCTGGAGTCTCTTGGTTCTCTTGGTTTCCAGCTTGATAGAGACTTGTTAAAATGCATAACTATAGACTGAACTTGACCATGATCATATACAGTATAACAAAATGACAGTTATTTTAAAAAAAACTTTCATTGTTTTTTTTGCTGACTGCTCATCACAGAATATAAACCCTGTTCTTCAAGTGGTGATGCTCCTAATGGATTATTGCAACCTGCAGTGGAAGTAAAATGTCATAATTACCTCCACCAAGGACATTATGTGCAGTATTTGGTGCAGTCAGATTGACTCATGTCTGTTTGTCGGCAGGATTACAGAAGAACTACTGGCCAGATTTTCATGACACTTCATGGAAGGGTGGCATTCGTGAGACGGATTCGCCTCACGAACACGCCTCACGAACAAGCAATTGGCCTTGGCGGAGGTCTGCGCTCTCCGAGTGCCCCTCTAGTTAGAATAGATTTCATTTACATTAACTGCGGCTCTGAACATCCTCATCAGCCTGTGTGTCATTTCCTGAAGGGCCTCCAGCTTCTGTGCTCTTGAATAAAACCACAATCACAACCTTGGTCATCACACAGCCAAACAGGCTGCTATTTTCAGTGATAAGTAGTTATCTGCTCCTTTGCAGCCTCTGTCTAATGTTCTATCAAAAAAAGCACTTTTATCATGAAAGGTTACATGTCATGGCAGATAGTGTGTGCTTCTTGCAAAGGTCATGTTCTGAGAATCGTTATCTCCATACACTGATACAAACGCCTACGGTATTTTCTCCCCTCCAAGATGACAAAAGGGCACGTGTATAATTGCTGGTATTCCTCATATACAGAGGATCGATACTTTGAAGACTAATTGTTAGAATTGTTTTTTATATCTCGTGAATTGTGTGCTTTTTACTTAACACATAATTGGTTACATTGATTGGTGTTCAGCATCTCTGCAAATTCATTATTTATCTTTCATTATTCATCATTATTTTACCAAATGCATGTAGAGTCCTCTCTCCCCTGCCATAAGCCAAAAATGCTTCTGTCCCCCTCTTCTGCCACACTTGACAATCAAGCCGAGCCAAAAGAGCGCGTATAACCATGGTAACCAAAACGGTCTGCTCCCTTTCACACCCACCCACACACAGAAATGGGAGAGAAATGCAGTTCGCGGTAGGGATATTCCTTGGAAAAGGCTTTTGTGAACATGGGTGGAGAGGGCATTAATATTCTTTTGTGCGCAAAGCTCTGATTAAGCTTCAAAGACACTTCAAGCTGCACCCTTGAAAGAAAGAAAAGTTCATGGCCAATTCCACTCTGGCCAACTCAAAAGGCCATGTAGACACACAGCGTAGTTGGAGGACACCCATCTGGCTCACACTGTGCTATTAACCATCAGCTTGGGTGGCTCCCATTTGGCTTTTTGCACAAATGATTGGCTATTGCTTTTGTTAAAAACAAAAGACTATATATATCTTTGTACGAGACAGTCATATATTTCATGTTATACAATGATATAATCAAGCAGTAAATACGATCTACTACTGATTCAATGAAAGGACTTTAGGAGAGCTGAATATATTTATGCCTATACACCCTTGACAGCATGGCAGTCATGATAATGACAATGATTGAGATAATGATAATGAGGACTGTGGTTATCAGTGACATTTCATGCCAGGCAACAGGATGTGGTAGATTGGGGAAACGAGACTGTCTGTCGGCAGCACTGCAAATCACCATGGCAGTGGACCAAGATTAAAGCACCTCTGTTGGAGGAAAAATCCATCTTGTTTTGTCTGTGTCTGCTGTGGTGACTGCAGTGCAAAAGGCGAGGTTTCAGCGGAGCCAAACGGCAGACAGCTGTTGGGATAAGACCCCAGCGAAGGACAATGCCTGAATCGAAGGGGAAAAAACTCATTTAGCTAGCTAGCAGACAGCCACGTTTCCCACACCATCACAAGAAACTAGTAAAATTCTAATAATAGGGTTACATACTGGGTTTTCACTTTCTGGTCAACCTGCAGAAATGTGTTCACTGAAGATACTGTAGTAATTTTGACCTGACACACTTTGTTTTGACCCAGCTAGGCCTGACACAAGGAGCGGGGGTAATACCAAAATCAAACATGACTTTAGCATCAAAGCATAATCTGGGAAGATTAAAAACCTCTACCATTTCACCAATTAGTGCAACCTTGACTCTGACCTTGGAAGTACAGCAGCTAATGCTTGTCATATGATATGAGAAAACTTGGAAGGATAAAGATCACCTGGAAAAAGAGAGTAGCCGGGTGAGTTTGCAGGCGAACGCCAACCTTTAGCCAGTAGGCTAATCCTTCCGGATGCTAGTCACGCTATTGTCAGCTCTGCTACACTAAGCTAGGCTAAAGTAAGCTAAGCTAGAAATCCGGGAAAATATCACATGAGCTCCATGGATCATATCTAAGACTCTATCATTAGAGAAATTTGTCAAGTAACGTCACTCAGCGCTGTCTTTAGACCAAGCATCCATACAGTGCCCCCTATAAGCCTCCACCTTGAGGTGTGCTAATTTCGTGAGAGGATTTTCCAACACACTTGGCCTTGAAATGGCCCTTTGTTTCAATCACTGCTCTCCATTTTCCAGGGTACATGGGTTATATTTGAGTAGTTATCTAGGCCAAGCTGCCAGGATTGCAGGGAAGTTGTAGTAGGCCATGTTCCCCTCTCGCTCGCACAAACCCTTGTCCTTCTGTGCCTCATTCCCTCTTTTTACAACTTTCTCCCAATGTACTTGGGCTGGCAGTAACCTAAAGGGGAGCAAAAGACAGCGAGCAAGGCACTTCAAGTGATGTTGAACTTGGGTAGTACCTTCTTGGATGCAGCTTCCTGACCATGATATCACCCTAAAATCATAGATTTTCTGTTATCTGTTGCTCCATTAGAGGCAATTAGAGAATTGCAATTTCTCTCTCTCTCTCCATTTACAATTATTAAATGTATTATTTTTTTCTGTCCATACAAGTTTCCTTTGACAGGATTTTGGTGTTACACTTCTGACTGAACGGTTTAATAAACATAAAGAAATGGATTCAAATATAACAAGCGAATAACTAGTTTTTTGTACTGTCAGAATCTGCTTTGTTCGCATGCATTTTAAGTGTGACTTTCAGACCTGTTTCGTCATATAATGGCAGTGAATGGAGAGAGAAAAAAATGCAATTTCCCAGTCATCTTTACTGCAGTAACAGATAACATAGAATCACTGATTTTGGGGTTACATCATGGCCCGGAAGCTACAAGGTACTACCAAAGTTCAATATCACTTTACACCCTCATTGCTCCAGTGGAGCTGCTCAATGGCCAACAGCAGGTACATGTGGCTGTGGACAGGCCATGTTCATCTGTGTGTGCATCTGTAAGACTGAGAAGGAGGGCAGTGCAGGGAACAAAACACATGTGGTCAGAAAAACTCTGGATAAAGAAGATTTAAAAAAAAAAGGTAAGTTAAAAAAGATTTTCCTGCTCACCTTCCCAGAGGACTGGATTCCCTTGATCATGGCGAGGCAAACCATGGACCAGGCGACCAGCAGGCACACGGTCATCTTCCAGTTGAGGCCTCCGCTCTCAGAGATGCTGTCGGAGATGTTCAGGGCCTCGCGGTACCAGTAGTAGGTGGTGGCTGAGCTCTTCTCACACTCTGGCACCACATCTATGGACAATACGATCGGCATTACAGGGCAGCCTTGTGCTGTACCTTTTTATTACAACTATTTATAGTGTCTGAGAAACAAATGCAGCACAGAATACAGCAAATCAAACCAAATTCATTAATACAGCAGTTTTTAAAAAATACAATTTTGTCACAAAGTGCTTTACAGAACAGACAGGACACAAGCGATTCAATTAAAAATGTAAAACATTTTTTGAGATGCTCAGGCTGACCAAATTGATTTAATCTTTTAAATCACTCATTTTTATAAACTTGCTTTTATGTGAAGACCTTTTATTTTGTTTCTGACATCCCTTTTATTATGATTGTCATCTCATTTTATATTTCTGACATTGCTTTGCTATTGTTTTACTTTATCCTTTGTATAGCACGACATTGTTTTTATCTGCTTTCTTTCACTTTGTAGCTTTGTTTTGAAAGGTGCTCTAAAAATAAAGTTGTATTATTGTACACGAAACACTCCAGGGTGCTGGCGGCGGCAGGAAACATAACAAATCTTCAGTAGTCTACCGCACTCAAGGAGATTCATCAGAAGGTTCATCAGATTTGTACGATGCAAACCTGATGAAGCTTTGGCGAAACACGTTTTTCATAAAGTAATGGTATAAATTATGGTTGGCCTGGCTTCTCCTTGAGTGCGGTGGACTACTTAAAGAACGTTTTATAATTATTTCTTTTATTTGACAATTTTAAGATATGAGGTCAGTGTGTGTGTGTGTGTGTGTGTGTGTGTGTGTGTGTGTGTGTGTGTGTGTGTGGCTGAGAGAGAACTCCAGATCTCAGAGCTGCTTAACTGGCCCTTGATCTAAATATGCATGATTGTGACTGTGTCTTACATGTACTGGTCTTGTTCTTGATGAGCGGACACTCATGCCATGGCAGCGGTTGCTGGAAGGACTGGGAGAAGTAGAAGAGACTCCAGCCGATGATAACATTGTAGTAGAGGGCAACGAAGAAGCACACCTACGGGCGAGAGAGCAGAGTTGACGCTACGCATTCACAGCCAGCAACAGGGAACAGGAGTTTAAGGTTTCTTTAATCAAACCTCAGGCTGACCACAACTTCAGGCATTTCCTGCTGGGTAGGATTAAAGTATTCCAGCTATGACTAGTAAGAACTAGGAAGAACTAGGAAGCTTTTGTCTAATACCCACAGGTAACTATGCACTCGATCAGCTTCAGCCACTGTAGCTGACACGACTGAAAATGGCAAACTGTGGTTCTTTTACCAAACGTGTCACTGATCCTCATCCATTCAGTAACCTGATCTTCCTCATTACAGCAAGCCTAATAAAATGCTTGTTATGACCCAGTGGGGGTCATGTATGCTGACATGTTCTGTAGTATGTATGTATATCGGCATATTCTGTTTTCTCCCTCTCTCTCCCTCTCTGTGCCCTCTCTGGATTGTGGGTAATTGCTTGCAGGTGGGGTTTTTACTATTGGATGAACCAGGGGTACGTTCAAAGTTCACACCGTTTTGCTACGTTGCTAAACGTTTTCTGGCTGAACTATATGTTTGCTCATAAAACCTTCTTTCTTTCAATGCACTGCCGTTTCCTTTTAAACTTCCTATTTGCTATGTTTTGGGGCAACTGAATGTGCGCCGGGTGATTGGAGGGGTGTGTCCTGTGTGCTGATTGGCCTGTGGATGACAGCTCCACGGAATAAGGCCAGGGCCCAGTTGTTCAGAAGTAATCTGATCGGATTTCGGCTATCGGATTGGATCAAATCTTCAAAATGGGTTGTTCAAAAGGAAAAAAAGGATTTTGAAATCGGATTAGATCACATAATCCAATCTTGGGTTTGATCTGG